>JANIJG010002124.1:80187-87687 GCA_024611175.1 Megaceryle torquata | reverse complement strand
GGCCCCCTCTGCTACCTACAGAACTCCAGCTTGCACATGCAGACCCTTCTCCTCCTCCAGGCACCAGCACGAGCCATAGGAGGACTTTAGATCTATTTTCCATCAAAGAGAATTTGTGGGCTTGTATTTTGCAATCAAAATCCAGCTTCCTGGCAAAAGAGAGAGCTCGGGTTTGACAGGAAAAAGAATACATGTTTAAAAGCCCTGGGTTTTTTTTGCTGTAGCCCTCATCATCAATATACCTTTTGGGCTTTTCAAAACACAGCTCTGGGCCACCTTGAGACAAGAAATAAGTACACGCTTGTTTTCACACAGCTGTAAAAAGCCAACAACAACCACATGCTAACAACAGCAACGTCCAGGAGCTCTGCAGATCTGCTGGCAGAGAGCAGCAAGCCAGCTCTGCCTCTACGAGGTCTTCCCGTACTAGAAGTGACATTAAAGACCCCCCAAAAAAGTCAAATATTAAGATTAAAATATCCATGTTTTGTTAGGCCATTTCTTGGGTTTTAGAGGAAGTGGCAAAAACAAAACAAAAAAAACCCAACACCACCAAAACAACTTCTCTCCAGTAGCTTGTCGAGGAATTTAAATTAGATCTGGCCCTTAGCCAAGTTCAGCTATTAAAGAGCACTACACTTCCTTGTCCTTATCTGCACACGTAGGAGAGGAAAGCCAACAGGACAGGCACCATGGAGAAACTCCCTGAACCCATGCTCTCCTTATGAGCCTCAAAAGGATTCCTCCATCCCAGGAGACCATCTGTCCTGGGCAAGTTAGTGCTAGATATATTGAAAAGAAATAGAATAATACCTACACCTGCTCTACTCAACACACAAAAGTTTTTTTTGGTGTTTTTTTTTTTTTTTTTTTTTCTGCTTCACTTACCTGGAGCACTCAGACAGAGGAAAGCAAAATAGACACCTTGCTTGTGCACAGCTTCTCTGGTTCATATGTTCTTCTCTCTTCTCCAGACCCACAGAAGAAAGGCAGCACAAAACAGCTTACACCTACTCCACGCAGAACTGAAGCCTCTGGCTACATACAACAAACCTCTCCTGCATCCAGATCCCTACCTCTATTATCCTGCAGAAGGACTCCTTTTCACATCACACCTATACAGAGCTGTTAACATACCATTTTCCTCCCATACCATGCAGCCCTCCGGGTTCTCCAACATCATCCAGAGCACAAAAAAAAAAACCCTAAGACTTCTTCTCTCTTTTCTAAAGGATCACTAATTGTGATCCAGAACATTAAATAAATAAATAAATGTGGCCAAAACAAAACAAAACGAATTTCCAGACTAAGGCAAAGGTTTTACTTCAGGAAGAAAAATGGGCATTACTGCTCTGTTCTCCAAACAGGCTGCTTCTCCCATCAAGCTCTCGTCGGCCTCTTAGCAGCCAATTTGAATGTTCACAGGTGCTAAAATGATAAGCAGCAGAGTATTCTGGGTATCTTCTTTGTGGCAAAGTCCTGTAATGGGAGGATGGGATGGTTCATTTCAGGCAGAAGTAGTGAAATACTTTAATCAAACCAGGTTTAACAAAAACTACTTGCTCAAAAATCTTTCTTGTTCTCACCTGTATAGGCAGAGTGGGATGGGAAAACATTTGCTTTTGTTTCAAGTTGAAACTTAGATTCTATTATGATTTCAGGTGCTGGAAATAAGTTTTAGAATAACAAAGTATTTTTCAGTTTGAGACAAAAAGGTAATAAACCCATTTATTTCTATATTAATCACATTTGCTTGAAAACTGTATTCTTGAAAAGAAAGAGGGATTTTGTTTAAAAAAATATTCTACCTGCTTTGGTTTCACAGAATATTGCCAGGATTTTGAGCTTAAAATGTGTGTGTAAGAACAAGCTTTATAAACAAAGAATGATAATGAGGAAAATACTCTGTTGGCTTACACGGGCAGGTGGTTTTCACAGCTCTTTACTAATAAAGCTTTTCTCAGGACTCCTTCTATTGCCTTGGTCTGGCTCCACAGGGCAGGATAGGTGAAGGAAGAACAGTTGTGCACAAACAGGCTTTTGGCCTTTAACGTCTACCCAGGGGGTGATGGATTGTGTTAGTGAAGGCTTCAGCATTCACCCCAGGGCTTCTCTGCAGGGTAAGGTGGGGGCACTAGGGATTCATCAGGTCCAGTTTTAGATGTGCTTTGCGTTGTCATTTCCAAGGTAAATCATTCACCTCTTTGGGCTCAAATTCAGGCTGTGAATGTATTTTGTACCTGAAATGAGAAAATCTAGTAGTATTTTTACTGGCCCTTACTTAGCTCTGGGAGCAGCATGGCAGGGTGGCAGCCCCCAGCATGTCCTCCTCAGCATCCTGGGAGCAGCTCAGTGCTGGAAGGAGAGATCTAACCCACTGAGGTTCACCCAGCCACAGTCAGATTTTGTATGCTTATTGCATCGTCTGCCTGTTCCATCTGCTCATAATGTGAACTCTGGTTTAGTAGCTGCATAAACCCAGACCCAAATGTTTTAGATCACCTCTATGGAAATAGAATAATAACACCCTCACTTTTGTACTTTTGCACACTCACAAGCATTTTTTCTGCATCAGCTCTCAAAATCAGTAGGTCCCCTTACACGTATTTGATAGAAATAGTCCTGTTCTTATTACCTCAGAAACTGTATACAAAAATTCTCAAAAGGCTGTATCCTGAACTGGATTATCTGAGCTTGATCTGAAGAACTGGAGTCTCAAAACAGTAAAAAAATCCTCTATGAGACTCTCAGAATAGATAGCAGTCGACCTGGTACAACAGACTTGTGGGGTCAGGCTCACATGAATCGCTCTTCATTGCACACAGAGGATGGGTGCCCTTTCTCCCCAGAGGCCACAGCTGTCCCAGCCCCCCACAGATCTGCTGGTGGCATAAAGCAGAAGTAGCATTTGCCTTGAATGAGAAGTCACCAGAGGGAGCCAAGAGAGCCCATCTCAAAGGCAGGCAGTTTCTGCTGTGAGAAAAAAAAAATCACTTTTTTACTTTGCCAGACTGACCCCTTCCTGAAATGGTTTGAGACCTTTCTATCTGCCTTTGTGGCAAAAGGCCACATCTGAAAGGCTGTCAGATTCCTCAGAGTGCTCACTCCCCTGGCCCCTTGGGCCTTGCTTACATAGCCAGTTGAGTGAGGCGAGGCCCCCATGGATGCTGGTGGGCTCTGGACCATGTTGAGGCTGGATAAAGCAACTTGTCTTTCTGTCCAGGCACTTGAGCAGTGACAGACAAATGTGAGTGGGAAACTGAATTTTCTCTGGTAAAAGGTTATAAAAACCCCCTCCTCTAAACCAACACAAGAACTTCTAGAAGATGACTGTTGTGTCATGTCCCCCCATCCAGCCCCAGGAGGAGAAATATGGAAAAAAGGCTAAAATAAGTTTAGTTTTAAGGGATACCAGATGAAGTTTTCCGTTTGTCAGAGGCTGGCCGTCAGTCCAGGCTGACAGTGTCCCCAGGCTGGGATGAACAAACTGCCAGGTGCCATGGACAGAGGCAGGGAAAGAGCCACTTGCAACCCTCATTCCACAGAACCTTTCCAGAAAACACATGGGTCTCAAGAGGAGGACAGTCATGCAACAGGAACAGATCTGTCTACCACTGTGGCTGGTTCCTTTCAAGAACTGGCAGAAGTTATGAAGTCCCCCAGACTGTTTCAGATATGTCAAATCAGCCTTTACCAATGGAAAAACGATGATGTACTGGGTAGCTTTTCACCAGCTCTAGTTAATATGATACCTCTAGTCATATGGTGGGGTGGTCATTATTACCACAGTCACTTCCTTCTACCATATTACACGGGCAATATAGTAGAGCACAGTAGGATGAGTGCTGGAGACTTTGTCCTACATGCTGTTAGACACCTGGGGCCCTAACACATGAATACTTCAGTAGTGGGATGCCACCAATTCTTGCAGAGAGAATGTGGGCAGACGTCCCGCAAGTTATGCCTGAAGAAGAGCTGATTAGGGATGCCAAGTTTTGTCCGTGTGTAAATTTACAGTTGGTGGCATTTCCACTGTAAGTGCCATTGTCAAGATTTTAAGATCGGATTGAAAAAACAACAACAACAACAACAACAACAACAACAAAAAAAACACAAAAAACCATTTGACTGAAACTTGCCATTCAACTTCTCATCATCAGAGTAAAATACCATACTGTACCAAGAATGAAAAGAGAGAGAGAGAAAACAACAACATTTAGCAGGTTTTAAAATTATGCAGATATTTTTAATGGCTTTGGAGTATTCAGACACTCACTCATATGTCAGAAAACAGATTTGATTTATAGGAATGACATTTGGCAGAGCAATTAATCTATACTATGTTCTAATCATGTTTGGTACAAGGAGAGGAAAAAAAAGTCAAACTTAGGTTTAAAGCTGACTGTGCCAGGATTTATTTTCAAAGAAGGCTCAGAAGGGTTTTTAGTAAGCTCAAGGACAAAATCTGGTCTTCATTCCTTCCCTGCTCCACCACCCAACATGAGAATGAAGACTGCTTCCCCTTTTCTATTTGAAACTCAACAATTACATCTTCTTACCTCCAGGGGAGGTGAAATGGGAGCTGGACCTCTTTGGTTTCTAAGCAGATAAACCCTCCTTCCCATGTTATTCCTCAGCCTCAAGGAGGTTATCTAAAGGAAATCTTGAGAGGGAAACTATGGACAGTTCATCAAAAAAAGACCAAGTTTCATCAAGCAGAGCAGGGATGTGCATTTTCATTAATGTTTTTTTTTTGTCTGATTTGTTTTTCCTGGAATTCAACTTTTATTGGTCTTCACATTGTCCATCTCAGAAATATTCCTTGTGGCAGAAATGTTCAGATCCCCACCTGTCACTGCTTAGCTCTCCACTGCCAGAGCAGCTACACTTAGCTATGGGGGCTCTCATGCCACACACGGCAGTGCTGCTGCTTAGGCACCTGCAGTAGCTTCCACTACAACATAGTGCCCAGGCCCAAGGGTGCAGCTTCCCTCCTGGGTGCAGAGTCGGACCTTCTTATCTGAGGCCTTGGGACCCTGTGTCCCCAGGAGGGGGACTGTTCTACTGACACCCAACAAGCTCAGCTGGGAGGGCATGGACAGACTCTTCACTGCCCCAGCAGCTGTCCTTGCTTCCCTATGTGTACCCATGGCTGCTGACACCTTCCTTGTGCTGTGCTTGTCTTGCACAAGCAGGAGCCTCTGGTTCTTTTATTCCCATTTGAATCCCTGATGTTGAATTCTGCAGAGAGGAAAAAAAGTCCCGTGTTTCTCCTCCAGTGTGACAGATATGACCATTAAGAAAAGCTTCTCTGACTAATCCATTCTAGAATACACGAGCAAGTGCTGCATGGTGGTTTGCACTTACAGACTTTGCAGAATCTGTGACTTAGCTCACAGAGTAACTGCACCATGTCTAACACAGCACTGGTGCCAGTTTGCCAGGAGAAATCTCTCCTAAAGCTTATTTTGTCTCAGATCTCTCAGAATTAAATCTAACAGCTGCTGCACAACATACCAGTGCTAGAGCTACACTTGAGCTTGTACCATGGACTTCACTGGTGGCTGGGCATTCACCAACAAATAGTAAATAAATAAATCAATCTATCATTTCATTTGATTTTCCTGGGTTTTGTTTGTTTGGTTGGTTGGTTTGGTTTTTTTTTTTATAATTATAAATTTTAAAACCAGACCTCTTCCCTCCAATAACTCTATCAACTCTCATTTACACTGCATCACCAAAAACTCCTGCTTAATTTATACAGAGATGAAAACACATTCCTCTACACTCCTTCCATGATAGCTTTAAAAAGCCAAGGTTACACTTTTAAGACAAATAAATAATTATTTTAGTAGATTTGTTTTAATACCTGTTATAAAGATTGCAAAACCATTCCCATTCTACCTATAACTCAATTTTCTCATAACTCAGAATATATTTGCCTCTGGGCTTAATAGCTTCCATATTCTTTTCTGCCTGAAGATGTATTGTTAAATATGATTACTACTGGAGGTAGTGTGGGCAATGTCTTTCAGCCATATTTGAATTAAAGGGAGAGAAAAGAAAAATTCCAACCAGATGCATTATTTTGGGAAGATGAGTACAAAAACCAGCTAGCCTGAGCTAGCTTATACTGAAAATTATACTTCTGGGAAAAAGTAAGGTAGGAGAGAAAGGTTCAAAGGTGTCGAGGAGTGACCTATGAGCCTGCTGTAGGAGCCATTGACTCTTTCTCTTGAAGCCAAACAAGGATTCGATCCTTGGCAGGTCTGTGCCAGCTCCATCACCCAGCTGTACTGGCCCGGGGGGCGAGAGAGTGCTCGGGGCAGTCTGTGCAGTGGGACTGTAGCTCTTTCAGGGTAAGGGGTATACCCCAGCATCCATCAAAAAGCACAGTAAAATACAATATTGTAAAATAACACCAGGAACTGGAGGGGGAAAAAAAATCACAGACAAAACCAACTCTCTTGTGTCTTGGCATCCTTGCCACAGATATAACCACACTCTGCAATGGTTTCCCCTCGCTGACACATACGGATCTCTGCCACAGGGGCAGCATGAGCTGGTGAGCCCGTTGAAGTCAAATGGAGGGGTAAGAGGAGAACCTCTCTACCCTTTAAACTCAGTACAGTCCACTCCCTCAAAAGAACTCTGTGAAGGCAAAACCTCCTACCTACGAGGACTCCCATAGGTGTTAATGGAGTGTTTCTCTCTGACATACACATATCACAGAATCACAGAATGTTTGGTGTTGGAAGGGACCTCTGAAGATCACCGAGTCCAACCCCCCTGTCCCCAGAGCAGGACAAAAGTAGAGCAGGTCACACAGAAATGCATCCAGACAGGTCTGGAAAGTCTCCAGAGGAGGAGACTCCACAACGTCCCTGCACAGCCTCTTCCAGTGCTCTACAACTCTTACAGTAAAGAAGTTCTTCCTTATGTTGAGGTGGAACTCCCTGTACTTGAGCTTGAATCCATTGCCTCTCATCCTATCACAAGGCACGAGTGGAAAGAGGTTGTCCCTGCCTTCTTGACACCTAGCCCTTATGTATTTATAGACATTAATTAGATCCCCTCTGAGTCTTCTCCTCTCCAGACTAAAAAGTTCCAAGTCTCTCAGCCTTTCCTCATAAGGCAGCTGTTCCCATCCCCTAATCATCCTCATAGCCCTCTCTGAAGTAGATCTCTGTCTGTCTTGAACTGGCGAGACCAGAACTGGACGCAATACTCCAGGTGAGGTCTCACTAGGGCAGAGTAGAGGGGGAGGAGAACCTCCCTTGAGCTGCTGGACACACTCTTCTTAATGCACCCCAGGATACCATTGGCCTTCTTGGCCACAAGTGCACATCATTGTTCCATGGAGAACTTGTTGTCTACCAGGACTCCAAGGTCCTTTTCCACAGAGCAATTCTCTAGCAGCTCACCTCCTAACCAGTACTGGTGCATTTTATTGTTCCTTCCCAGGTGCAGGACTCTGCACTTGCTCTTGTTAAACCTCAT
>JANIJG010002124.1:60814-71173 GCA_024611175.1 Megaceryle torquata | reverse complement strand
GGACCTATTTCATGGTTTTCTTTTTTCTTTTAAGTGAACCCCCGCCCCCCCCACGCCCCCCCCCCCCCCCCCCCCCCCCCCCCTTTATTTTTTTCTTCTAAGAAATAGCTATTTGACATAAACATCTTTGTTTGGCATATCACTAGATCTGCTGCTAATTATAATGCTGAACCCAGATGCTGGTGGAGGAAATTAATCTGCGTCCTGCGTAGTTTGTTGGGCTTGTTTTAGTAGGTTTGCCAAATATTTAGTGAAACCCTCATATGACTTTTATTATCTGAAGATAGATATTAAAGGACAAAATACTGTTCTTATTCTCACTGGTGTAAACTTAGACAATTCCATGGAGGGAAAAAAATATAGTTATATTACTATGGATTTACATTACTTCAGTCTAGATTTACAGTACTGTAAATCCTCAACAGTGGAACGAGGAAGATAAACCACAAATACTCCATCATCTAAACCTGGGCACCAAGAGCTCACTTGGGCCTAAGGGAAGCTCACACTCCCCCAGAGGAACACATTTCAATTTCACTAGGAAAAATGGCCCAGCCAAAGAAAACACACATTTCAGCTGAAAAAACAAATCATCTCTTTCTCTGAAAGACAGAAAACATTGGGTTTTGCTAATCTCACCTTTCCCCACCCAATTTTACAACTTAGTTGCAAAACTGTGAGGTGGGGAACCATCAAAATAACTGGTATTTCCCACACAGAAAACAAATGTAAGTTTTTGGCTTTAAGCTTTAAACTAACTAAAAACAACCAAAAAACCCCCCACTACAGCCTTTATACCAAAAATCCCCAAAGTCGGTGTTCCCCAAAGAGAAGCAAATCTATCCTGTGAAAAGTGTATTTCCTATGAAAAACAAAACTGACAGAAAATTTCCCACCCTGCTCACAGACTAAACTGAGTAAGTCAGAAGAGCATCCCTGTATGCCAGCTGACATTTAAGGCAGTAGTATCACTTAAGCAAAACAGACCTAAAGGCAGAAAATTTCCAAGGGAAAAGATAAACCCCTGCTGAGAGATGATAACCTCTGGTACAGTGAATGGCTATTGACCCCAGCTGGTCATCTTTTGCAGGAAATGCCATAGCCCTCAACTAGGGTGATGGTTTTAGAAAGAAAATAGATATTTATAAAGTAATAATAGAAATTTTTTATTTAAATAGATGATGTGGTTTCATCTATGGCATTTGCAGTGCATCGTTAATTGTAGTTACCCTGTTGGAAAACCACTTTTCAGAGAAGCACCAGATCATGAGTGCTGCTCAGGCAGCTGCTGTCAGAAGGGACAATAAGACCCCCGTCAGTAAGACACAATTTCCCATTTTCTGGAACAGGCAGCGGAGACCAAATCACAAGTTAAGAGATCATCAGGGATCCACGTAGATCAAAGTAATTTACAGGAGCCTGAGGCTAGCTGTACAAACTGAACAAAGCCTAGTTCTCAACCTGACAGCAATTGAGTGGGACAGATTTTAGGCAAAACAAGTTTCTGCTTTGTGCAGTATTTGGCAGGCCTCCAAGGCTTGTTCCTGCACAGGTACAGTAAAGCAGAAGCAAGGCGAGCTCTGTGTTGATGGGATCCTCTTTTATTGCAGATTTGAAGACACTGCCACCAAATAAATAACTTCAGAACATTTATTGTCTCTTACATCCTTTTGCTCTGATTCTCTGTGGAGCTGTTTGGCATCTGAGTTTGCTCCGCGTTTTGCCCACATTACACGGGTTTCATTTTCAAGTGTCTTTTCCAAGCCAAGAGGGGCAGAAGTAATTTGCCACATTAGCAGGCAGGTTAAGTACCTTTCCATGCAGCAGCAAATGCCTACCCTTTTTGACAGACGTGTCTGGAGCAGCAGAGGGTACATTCACCTTTGATGTGGGTTTGGAGAGCTCCAGTGCTTTGTGTACTCTTTTGGGCTAAAGCAAACACAACGTAATTTGCCTTTCTGCAGCCAACTCAAGCTAGAATTTGGCAAAGCAAAACAATGCTATGAAAGCAAGTGTGAAGGAAATCCAAATATTCATTACTTGCACGGCAATATCTTCTGCAGTCCTTGGGACAGTAGAGTAAAAACGGGGCCTTGGACTTTACTTATTCTGTTAGAAGTCCAGCTACACATCACAGCTCCCCAGTAAGTATGACCCAGAACCCAGAGCTCAATCTCATTTTCCAGAGGAAGGCCTTCAACTAACAGCCTGTGCTGCAGCTAAAGAAAACTTTCGCCCCACACCGGGATCTGAGGGACGGAAGTTTTGACCAGAACACCTCTGGGGACAATGGTAAGAGCACAGAAGCCCCAGGCTATTCTAGTGCACACCCCATATGTACATGAATAGAGTCAGAGTATAGAGGATGCAGTTTACAAACCACTCCAGTTACCAGCCTAAAGAGAAAGAAAGAGACAGCACAACCTCTACATTCTAAACTGCAACGGGGTTTCCAGCATCACAGAAATCACAGCAGAAATGTGGTTGCCACACATTTAAGAAGCTGACTTCAGGTGGGCAACCTGCTCTGACAGATTTTGCATTAAGAAGCCAAACTGTACACGCTAACACTTCACATCAAAAAGCAGGTGCACACATACGTGCGCAAGCAACAAACCAGGACTCCAAGCCCTGATCCAGTTGGAGCTCTATCCAAGGAATCATGGGACACTGCCAGGGTTCGAACATGAGGCTTGGCTCCAGAAAGGATGGGAACCACTAGACGACACACTTCTTTGGCACAGGTGGAGCCCAACCCCAAAGATCTGGAAGACAACCAAGTATAGACAAGCCACTACAGCCGGCGTTCAACACAGTTTCACAGAAGCGTCCTCCTGTAACCTTCTAGTTCTACAATCATTTGCAGAGTGAAAAGGCAGTAGCAAGCTGCAATGGGAAGAAGAGTAATACTTTCAGGAATCAGTGTGATATACAGCCCTGTAGAACAATTCTTCATACAGGTAAATGTTGTCCAGTTATTCTTGTTGTATACTTTTGATTGTCATTTGGTCCACAATGAATGCTATCAGTGTAATAAGCTAATAGAATTGAAATGTTAACTAAGATTATTGATAGTGTATTGATAGTGCCCTGTATCTAGCCCATTAAAATCTCTGCCTAGAGATTGTGGAGTTCATAATAGCTAGCAATAAAATATTTTTGTCCATAAAGAAGATAACCACTGCATGTATACTTTACTTAAAGGTACCCGATGACTTAAAATCTCTAAATATACAATGCTCATTCCAACTAATATGGCATTATTGTTTCATAAAGAGTTTCTTGCATTGTCCTTTTTCTTAGAAATTCTGCCTTTTCAAGGACAACCTAATACAGAGTCATTTAAATTGCTGGCATTTATATCACTAATAAACTGTAACCTGATAATCAGGGACTATAAAGGATTTTTTTCTCTTACATTATCACGGAGCAGCCATAAAAGTACAAAATCCACAGAACTGTGTGTACGTAGTCCTAGTGACAAACACAGGGCTTCATCCTTCTAGCCTCAGCAAAACCAGATAGACCAGGGCCCTGAATGAAAGGATTAAAATGGTTGTTCCCCTCAAATATTTACTCATACTTCCTCCTTTTTCAAACCAGATGCCAAGTTCCTGCTGCCACTTCACTTTCAAGAGCATTTGGCTCTTTGCTTCAACTCTTCTTGTGCTCTGCATGATCAGGAATGCCTGAATGCCTGGTGCAGATCACACCCACTGTCACATTCACACCAGGAAGGGACCAGGAGAAGAGCTGCTGCTTCTGTTTTACAAGAGTGCTATGGGTGTTGGCATGTACATACACAAAGTGTCTGTTTTACTTCCTCCTCAAGACATATTTTATTGACTTATTTATTATGCCTTCATTTTACTTAGGGTGGACAGAAACACTCTGTTTAGATTCACTTTGATACAGAAATCCAGGGGAAATATGGTTCCCTATGCTAATACTTATGAGCACACAAGGATGGCCTCGCTGAGTTTACCTTGTGCCCCAGCCAGACCAGGGAATCCTTCTCCAAACATTCATTTAAACACCATAAATTCTGAATCAGGCAGATGAAAAGCTGCTTGTACAATTTGTTTTGTCCACCTCATTTCCACTTACCCCAAGTGCCAGCCATCAAAAACATCTTTCCCTCACCTCTATAAGCTTCTCTTTTCTCCTCCCTTTCTTGGATGCCCTTTTCACCTTCCTTTTCTGGCTAAATTCAAGCTATGGGATGAATTTATGAGAAGAGGGAAATATCGGGAGTAAAATACATCATGGATCAAAATGAAGCCAGGACAGATTTGACAACAAACAAGGCACATCCTCACCTTGTGCCAGGCACATGCTCCTGCTAATGTGGAGGGAATGGGGCTGCTGACAGGGCATCTCTGGGGACCACAAGCTGTCCCATGTGCTGCCTCCCCAGAAAAAGCAACAGCTTCATTCTGCTACCCGATTGTCCCGGCCTTTCCCTTTATTACAGGGCAGGGAAAAGAAAAGCCCATATACAAGTAGTATAAATAAATCCAAACAGAGACATAATTAGACTGTCTTTGCAACAATATGAAGAACAGAGAAAACACAAGTCTTTAGTAATAAATGACATTTTTGGTCTTGAACAGATTATAAGTGCTATGGAATTGAAAGTCAACATTTTCCTTCCATTCATTAGCTCACATTTTTCTTGCAATGGAGCCCCTTTTAGTAACTAATCACAGTCACCACATCCAAGGAAGGGAACAAGCAAACTGGCTTACAAGTCTTCAGCTCTGCAAGGTTTCAGCTGAGTGAAAGATTTCAGGGAGAGGTCAGACTGAGCCAAGGCACACTGGGGACACCAAAGACAGCTGCAGTCCTGAGTACCTTTGCTGCAAAAACACTTTCCAGAATCAAGGGCTCTGGGATCCACAGCCATCTACAAAGCCAACAGCTAAAGCCTCTTTCATTGCAGTTCGATACCAATTGTTTTACTGTTTCTCCACAGCAATGACATTGAGTATTAGTTCTGTTTCCTCTTTGTGTCATTTGATGCTGGTGTATGTCTACTCAGTTTTGATTTTCTCTGGCACCCAGAAAGGTACGTCAAGCTCATCTCCATGGGCTACATGCAATCATTTATACTGGCACGAAGCAGATGGAAATTTCTTCAGGATCAGGATGGCATTTGCTCGCTACCTGCTTGCTCCACTGTGGGCAACCACGCCCCTTCAGCCAGACATAGTGCAATGGCCATTCCAGCCTCAGGCCTTTAAAGGCTGAAGCTCTGCTCTGTCCCATTCCCTTGCCAATGGGGCTTGTCTATAAAGTTTTCAGCAGGACGCATTTATTGAATCTCTGAGGGAACCAAGGATGCATTAAATGCTCTATCAGATGTGTAATACAGTTTGCATGGTCCTGCAAAGGAAATTTCTATAATAAGGCTAAATGAAGTCACTGCCAAATATTGCAGAAGAATAATGTTTATAGATTGAGACCAATTCCCTTCTACCTGTTGGAGCTACAGCCATACAGAATCGGTGGAAACCAAAGCTCATTTCTAAGTACTGCATTGCTGAACCACTAATAGGTGTGGCAAGTGGGTGGAAGACCTATTAGTAGCAAACAAAATTTTGGCTACCTGGGAGCTAGAAACTCAAGAAAGAGAGAAAAATAGAGAAAAGATATCAAGCACAACCAATCACAGTATATGGGTCAGCGTTTAGGAATGCAAAAGCTTGTAATATCCTTTTAATTATAAGGGAAAGTTTAAGAAGAAAAGACACAATTACAGCTGAAAAAACATCTTGCTTAAAGACCAAGTGAACAGTTATACGTCCTGCATCTGTCCAAAAGAAACATTTCTAATGTGGAATATATACATAAAATATAATCAGAAACTCAGTAACAATTTCTTAAAAACTTCTGACCCATAGAGCATTCCCTTTCTAAGAATGTACTCTAGGTGTGAAAACTCACTTTGCAAATGCATTAGGATTTTACAGAGTCTGTGTGTTGGAGCCAAAAGCAAGACCAATCTGTAGAGCTCTGCAAGTACAGTCATCCTGTCCCCAGCCAGCAGCATCTTTCCATGGGCCTTCAGAGATGAACTAAACAACATGGCCCAGCATACACCCTACACCAATACCAGGCTCATTATTTAGCCTTCACCTTTCCAAGTTCTGGATCCCATTTCTGCTCACACTAGGATCAATAGACACTAATGAAACGCCCCCTTCTCCACAACTTACAGATGTAACACACCCAGTTAGCATGGGACTCACAAGCTCTTCTACTAGGAACTGCAACTTTGGGTCTTCAACGCTGTTCTGAACAGTTTCTTTTGATCTTCAGAGTTCTGTAATTTTAAAGTCCGGCCTCAAGGGGGAGATGCCAGAATTAAGGATCTTCATTGATCAGCATGTACACATTGTAATAGTTTTAGCATTCTGGTAGTCCCAAATAGCACTGCCAACATAATCCTTCTAAAATTTCCCTTAGTCTTTGATCTGTGTTTTCAGTGACAGGCCAGTGACCTTCTGCCAGCTGGAATCTGACCATTGCTCCTGAAATACAAATCCACATCAGTAAGTTTGTCCCAGTCAATTCCACAAGCCAAATCTGAAACTCATCCTTGTCAATGGGAACCCAGAACTGATCCCATTGTCTGGGTCAGACCTTTGTATCAAGCGCACGCTGATTATAAGAATGCCAAATGCTTTGCAGGATCATATCCCTGTTTTCCTTTAATTTGCAGCACATCTTTCCAGATGCAGCTAGAGTAGTAATCTTTCCCTCAATTTTCTGCAGTTTGGATAAAAATATAGCTACTTGCCATCCTGCTTTCAGCAGCAAGGACATCAACCCAAACCATCTTAGATAAATTGACCTAAACTCTCTGCTGCTCCTTGCATCCAGCTCCCTGTGGCACATTCGACTTTCTCATCAGGATAAGCTTGGTGCCATGCACTTCACAACGTCTATCCCACAGGGCAACATAATTAGAGTGTTTCCAAAACAGAAAATACTTGCAGTGTTTATTTTATCAGGGGGTTCACATACTCCATGTCTCTTATGACAGATCGTGCACTATCGGGCTGCTTGGGGGAGCCTGAGATAATACAGCTTTGGCTCAAGCTGAGGTCAAAAACCTACAAATAGTTTTCAGATAAATTCACCAAAGTGGGATATATTAGGTCAGCACTACATTGAGAATACTACTGCACATAATTTTGTTACTGATCGTGAGAAGGAGTACAGACATGTTGTTTCTGGGCATGCAGGAAGGCAGGTGTGCAGATGATGAATCAAGGTGGATCAGTGAATAACAAAGCCCTTACACGTATTCAGGAGCTCTGGTCCAAGTACAACATCCCAGTGTCATGAGAATACATTCAAGAGACAAGGTGAACACTACTGGATCAGTCAGTAGCCTACTTTAGAACTCACAACACATAGGTGAAGTTCAGGGACAGAAAATTCTGACAGTTGAGGCT
The DNA here is from genome assembly GCA_024611175.1 of Megaceryle torquata. Lineage (NCBI taxonomy): Eukaryota > Metazoa > Chordata > Aves > Coraciiformes > Cerylidae > Megaceryle > Megaceryle torquata. Next base: position 63,710 of record JANIJG010002124.1, on the reverse strand, counting down.
GAGTTTGTTTCAAGCCTGTTATCAGAAGCTAGACTTTATCCTGCCCTTTTACTGTGGCAAAGACGTACTCCTTCCCTTCAAACTATGGCTGCATGGAAAGACCAGCTGTCACATGTCCTTTCCAAGGCAAAAGAGGGTTGTCCTCAAGCATCTTAAAGCTATGAGCAAATGTATTGCCTCTTATACATTAGTCTAAAGTTCCTTTCCTCTAACTGTAAATCTGTACTGTAACCACAACCCATTCTTATGCAGCTCTTCTCAGGTATCCATAAGCGAGTACTTGAAATGTTTGTTGTATATTTGTGCTCTGAACCTAACTTGCCTAGATTTAGAACTATCTAAAAAGGTGAGCATTGTATCTAGCTTCGGCATAACGCACAAATTTGTTGCAGAGGCTGGCAGGTAAGTTAGGGGGTTAATATTCGTGAGCTTTTCCAGCAGAACAGGCAGGCTTCCTTTAAACAAACCCAAAAGGGAAGCAGTCCATGCTGCTGGCAGCAGCACACACTGCTGGAGATGCCCTCCCATTCCCCACAGACAGGGATGGTGTGGAGCCACTCCACAGCACGGTAGAGACAGCACTGGTGGGAAAGTGGCCTCTGCCCAGCAGGTGCCAGGCTGCTCCCAGCCCGTGAGTACGGGCACACTCCGGCATGCACAGCATCTCTTGGCACCCAACGCCCATGGTGAGGACTGGTAAAGCAGCCGAGCAAAGGGAAGTCCCCATGCAGCATCGCTTGTCCATTCAAGCTATCCATAGAAATTGATAGGACAGATGGCATAAGCAATTGGGCTCTAAGTGATCCAGCTTCTACTGGCTCAAACTGGAACTTGAAAATAACATATATGGACAATAATTCTAAAGAAGATTCACAAAGCAACAGATAGTTTGGCTAACAAAGCCAAGTTATCAGATATTTGCAAAGCCCTAAGCTCACCTAAAGGCACAAAGAACTCAAGCAAGTATCAAAAAAGTTATACAGGGAAAGAGAGAGAATAAAATAAATTCCCCTAATGTACCACAAATATCAGCCACCACACACTACCTACAAACCATATGTTTTTCCCATCTGTTCTGTTATCTTCAACTGAATTTATAGTATTTGGGCTATCAGAAGAATTGTCAAGCCTGAGCTGGGCAAGATTATAAAACCTAGGTGTTATTACACTTTGAAAGACATTTTCCCCTCCCCCTACCACACCAGGCATGACATTATACATTTCTCTTGCTGTATCCTGGCTTGGGTAGTAGAGAAGATGCTATGCTTGTTCTCAGCTGCAGTAAGTGGTAGGGCATCCCTAGACCCTCAACAAAACAATAGTTCCCCTGCCTTCCTGTTCTACCTCTCTCTCTCCCATCCTTCTCTCTTAGGTCAAAGAGAGAGGTGCAGAGGCTGAGGCTGCAGGGCTGCTTCCTGCAGTGCTGCAAAACAGTGAAGCCCACATAAAAGCTTCTTGCTCTGTCCCAACAAGGGCCATCTTTCTGGAGCAGGGCTCCGGGAGCATCACTTTAATTCTCTGCCTGCTGAGCCAGAGTTTCAAATCTGAACTAAGAGAGATTGTAGATCAGTGCTCAGTGCTGTGTTTATGTAGTGGTAGCACAAGTGAGCAACAGTTTGCTTCAAAACACGTGGAAAGTGGAGATCTCCTTGTGAAGAAAACACCTTCAGTGTAATCACCGGCATCATGAAGTGAAAAAGACCCCTTCTCTTCCCCACTGTCCAGCTACATTGTTAAGTCAGAGAGCACTGTAAGGTGCTTTTAGAGACAGCCCCTTAGGAAGCCAAGAGCTTTTAAGATGGGCAAAGAAAAAGCACTTTTAAACACAGCTTGGTTGTCTCACAGTCTACCCCTTCACTGCTAATCCTACAGCCTGACTTTGAGGGAGAGCTCGATATGCTGGGTAGTTAAACTTCTTAAAAATATAGTCCTAGTTTTGGGGACCACGTTTCTAAGAGGTGTTCTCCATTTTGCACTTCCATCCATGGAATGTTAGCACTCTCCCGCATGTGCAACAACGGTGCTTTTAAGTGTGTGCACACAGAAGGAAGCTGCTTGGAAAAACCCAACCCTGACTGTCAAGTCAAATAACAGCCCTTCACGCTAAATCCTACCCCCTTTGTGCACAAGGCTCTCCAGTTTGTACATCGTTTTCAATAGCTGTCTACCTCTCAGCACCTCCGTCCAGAAAGCAACATGACTCACACAGCTCCAAAAGCCTCCCAGGAAGTCCACAAATAAGTACAGCAGGGAAGATTCCAGTTTGTTTTTTCACTTGCCAAAGGATTACGGTAAACGTAACGATTTTCCGCACAGAAGGTCTTTAAAGAGTGTGCAGAATTCCAATAGGTGTCTCATTAATGCCAAGTTGTGGAGCAAATGGTGCCACACTCCTGCTGTCTGGTCCACCTGCCCGTTGCCAAGTGGTTCTCTCCAGTGTTGCCTCAACCTGCCGACTGCCAGGTGATGGTCTCCTGCTGCCCCCACCCCTGCTGAGGAACTGGTGCTGCCTCCAGGATGTTCTCTCATTTGCTCAAAGAGCTGATTTCTGAAATGTGCTAAAGCTCAGCATTGATCCCTGGGAGAGTCCATCTCCCCCTTTATCCTTAAACTGTGTATACAGAGGACGTGCTGGCACAGCACCATCTCCCTTCTGGTTTCCAGGGTGGATGGCAGATTGCAATGCAATTTTCCTCCCAGTCCCTCTGTATTCTGACTTTCACCTGTCGTAATCAGCAGTCATTTCCAAGCCTGCCACTGTCACAGAAGAGGCAGATGACTTCAGATAGGAGTGAGAAACACTGTTTCATTCGTACAAATGTTACTGCACAGAACAGGATTATATATATATATATATTTTTTTTTCCCCTCAGTAAAGGGAAGGACTTGCATCAAG
>JANIJG010002124.1:43116-53846 GCA_024611175.1 Megaceryle torquata | reverse complement strand
GGTGCCATTGGCCTTCTTGGCCACCTGCGCACACTGCTGGCTCATGTTCAGCTGGGTGTCCACCAGCACCCCCAGGCCCCTTTCCTCCAGGCAGCTCTCCAGCCACTCCTCCCCAAGCCTGTAGCATTGCCTGGAGTTGTTGTGACCAAAGTACATGACCCGGCACTTGGCCTTGTTAAACCTCATCCCATTGACCTCATCCCATTGCTCCAGCCTCTCCAAATCCCTCTGCAGAGCACAGGTATCTATTAGCTGGATGCAACTGGGAGTCTTGCCAAAGTATTTATCAGTATTCTTGCAATATTTGTCAAGCATCTTGCAGCACCAACTGTGAGTCAGGTGAATGTGGGAGAATTTTAACTTGCATTTGTTTAAAACCACACACTGGTAAGCTCTCCCAGTTACTGGGGGTGGGGGAAAGGGGAGGAGTGCATAAAATAAAAGCCTAGTGCACCTGAAAAAACCCTAGAAATTGGAAGGCATTTGAGATGGTTTTACTCTATTCTCATAACTTTTAAGACTCCATCTTGGTGCACCTGAATTTTAATTTACCTATAGCTGGGCTTGACAACATTGATATTATCAACTGAGAATGGTTTTGAAAATGAAATGAAAATGGAAAATAAATAGCTTTGCCCTATAAGTTGCATGCGGTACATGTTATAAAATATATCAACTGGGTTAGGAAACCTAGGACTCAAAGTAGGCTGAAAAAAGATCTAGTTATCTTCCTGGTGCTTGCAGGGTAATTTGAGTAGCTTCTTTTCTGCTCTTGCATCACCAAAGGACTGCAACTATGATGAGACTCCACAAACATAATACTCTAGAGGGAATTTCTGACCAAACCACATATATACAGTGGTTTGGGGAATTCCAGGTCTTCTTTGGCCACGCTGAAATCTGACAATTGCTTTCCAGATTTTTTTTTTCCAAATTTTACTTTCAGTCTCTAGTGAGATTTTATTCAGGAATGAAAAATCACCCTTTTTGTTTTACCTGTTTTACTGAGCACAGACCTTTATGCAACCTCGAATACTTGAGAACAAGAGGTCACCCACAAGCAGTAGGCCTATTGAGGAAGACATCCCTACTGCTGATGGGTGCAGTCAGGATGTCAGTTTATTAAGAGAATTTGTTTCCAAAAGCTTAAACTGACCATGAAATTATATTGCACATTATTTTCCTTTCTATCTGCACTTCCTATTAGTCATGACAATCTACAGGGAAGTGAGGCTTAATACTTACAATGTTATTATCCCAGTTTTTATATTTTCTCAGAAAGTTAGAAATAACCAAATTGAAAACCTCAAAACAACTGGTATTAGAACTAATTCCTGAGACCAAAAAACACATATGTCCCATTCTAAGAACTGAGTTAAATTAGAATGATCATTCTAATCAAGAATTTCCCTAAAAACCTTCACAATCTTTTGCTGCTGAGAAGGCATAGTGTCTGTTTCTGGCACAAATGGGTTAATAGTGCTACCCAGCTGACCTGCAGGCTCTGCTGCAGAATTCCTAAGGTTCCTATTCCTCCTGGCTGATGTCAAGAGCTGAGACAACCAGTGCTATGAGTGCTGAAGTGAGTGTCCTCTCTGATGCCCATTCCCTCTGCATACAGCTGACAAAGTAGATGCATATTTAATGTGCTGCCCATGGATTACCTTCTAGTATCATGACCTAAGCACATCACAGGAACTGGCACTATGAGCAGCAGGGATGAAGCAGCTCCTAACTGAAATGCCTCCCCCTCAAACAAGGGTGCTGAGCCAGGGAATGGATCTAGTCTGTTTTCTCTGCAAATTACTGTAGCCCTCAGGGGCTAAATGCCCCCCACCCCCTCCAACTCAAGCCACTGCACCTTCATCCCACAGCAATGTTACCTGAATACAGCCTGTACTTCCCAGCTGGTTGTGGCCAGCCCACTCTCTGCTGTCATAGAGCTGCTTCTTCCCCCCGCCAGCAGCCCTTTGCAGTTGTGACCACAGCTGTGAGTCACAACAGCAGGGATCTGGGGCAGTGAGTTGCCACAGAGGGCAGAAGGAGCACGCCCACGCCTTAGGGTGCAGCTCAGATGCTGATATGGCTTCACACAGCACTTGCTTGGTGAATGGAGCTGTGCTGTGCTCAGATTTTCTGTTGTTCTCACCTGCTCCATAAAACAATGCTCATCTTTTGTTTTCCCCAAAAAGGTGCATGGCACTGTTTGTGTAGGATGGGGAAAAGGCTTTTGCACTTCTCTCCTAGCAGCCCACACTGGCCTGATACAGTTACACACACCCCATTTCTGTTGTTGCTGGTCCTCTATGGCTTTGACCTTAGTTATTCCTGTGACATTGGGCCAGCCTGAGCAGAGGAGCAGTAAGAGTTCCTCAATGTGGCAAACAAAAAAGGGATCACTTAAAGAGATGCTGCCAATACCTCTATCAGGCCTCTGGACTGAAGATGACAGAGCATGCAATCAAAGGCCTTTTTTTGTAAGGTATGCAACAGCTTACTGCTGACAGCTCCAGTCGAGGGGGCACAGCCTTCTGCAGTAAAGAAGGGGCAATGGCTGCATTCAGGTTACCCTGCTACTGTCTGTGCTCCTATGTGCCACCACTGTGCTAAGAAGCTATTGCTAATGAGGACATCTTTCCTTCAGCAGCAGCGTGGAAACATCCTGAGGTGCCCCGTGCTTTAGTTTCTCTGTAAATATAAACTACCTGTAATAGTTCTTCTCTACACCATACTTAGAACTGAGAGGTGCTGAGATAGCAGGAAATGTGAGGCATAGGAATACAGCAGTGACATGTTCTACAGCTGACCCAGGAAGTATACGGTAGAGGTATGAACTACCACTGACTGACAGAATTAGCTTATATGTTCAGCCCTTATGATTAAGACAGCAGAAAAAAAAAAAAGAAAAAGAGCTTGTTGTATCATTAAGTGAACATTTATTTGCTGCATCTTTAAACTCTGGCACACTGTATCAGAAGACACCCCAGCCTACCTGTGGGTTGCTCATGTCAAGGACACAGCTTTCTAGTTAATGAATTACTTAATAGCTCATGAAGTGTCACCTAGGCTCCCCTCAAACTGTAACCATGCAGCAAAGCAAGCATAGATCACACACACTTTCAGGTGTTTTTCTTATCAAGTATCAGAAAACAGAAGAAGAACTGTGCTACAATCTAGTAAATAAATTCTGGGTACCTTTTGTTGGAGGATGGAAGAAGATGGGCATCCCGTCTGCATGTTAGAGGACAGGCCCTTTCAGACTGCTCTTTCATGTGGTCACTAAAACACGGAGAGACAATAAAACTGTGTAATCATCCCATAACTCTTCATCCCAAGCTTTACATCAGGATCCTTCTACCGAGCTAAACCAAGATACAGTTACTATTTTCCTGGGTGCTAGGCACAGCAATTGTCAGCTCACACAGACTGCAACAGGAGGTGAGCATGGCAGAAGCCAAGCTTGGTTTCCTCTGGATCAAAGGGCACAATCCATTGGCACCATAACCCCAGCTAAAGTGTTTGGATGGACTTTGAAATATGCCAGAAAACGTGAAAGTTTGCAAATTAACTTCTATGTTGCATCCCACTCAGCTGTAGAGTGCACAAAATGCTACCATGGAGTGTGCCATAGAGCATACTTGATGAAGAACATTTAACGTTAACATCTGTACTTACAGGGTCACTGGCAATACGAAGGGGTTATCTAAGTGACTGATGACCCAAGCCTCTAGCACAAAGGTTGCTATTTCTTTTGTATTTGTGGTTATGTGGCTACTGCTAAAACACATGCTTCTTTCCTCATACACAAATCCTTACAGTAAAAATACCTAGTAAGACTGGAGTATCTGATCAGTAGTGGGATACAGTGCAGTTATGAAGTGTATTTAAAGAAAAAAACAAAAGAACTTTGAACTATCTAGCATGTACTTTCAGTGAGTTATCATCCTATCCTAAACAGTTTTATTCCAGGAGAAATTTGGCCTAAATTTTGCATGTAGTAACTTATGGGAATGCTAAACTAGTATACCAAATAATGAATGAAATCTTAGCAGGGAAATGCACTTATTGGAAGAAATCAGAGTTGTCTGGAAAACCTCCAGTAGTTCATTAGATTTATAAAATACTTCAAGAGTCAAAATTTCTTCACGTTGCATCCTTGCTGTATTTCATAGCTTCAGCACTGCATGCAAAGTATCTGTTACAAATGATGCACGTTCATGAGCAAGTAGCTTAGATGTAAACAAACATATGTTCTCTGAACACATGCACTATACTTGTGCTTGCAGGCACACAGTTTGCAGTATTCAATGTTTCTTAACTTTCTGAAGATCAATGGGCTGTTTTAACAAGATAATTAAATACTCTTTTCAGTAATAATCTCTCCTTCCCCTAGCTTTCTGGAGCATTTTGCTGAAATTTTTAAATTATCATTATTATTATTGCTGCCAAGCCATAGAATGTACCTAGTTAAGGAAGTATTAAGGTGGTTTTTGTCTTCTTCTTTTGTTTCCACAAGAACGAGCTTCACTGACCCAAGAACCTTCAAAGATGTATCGCTTCACCCACGTTAGTATGCATGGATGTGCTGCTCAAGCTGCAGAGAAGGCCTCTAGGGCTAGGTATTTCAGCATAAAGCCAGCAATGACATCATCCCCCAGTGATCCTTCATAAGAACCTCGTAAGTCTGGACTGGGCTGAGCAGATCTGGAGGAGTGCTGGTGTGTGGTCAGGCAAAGCTTTCCAAGAGCAAGGCAGTCTACTGTCCTACCACAGGCTCACAGGAGCACAACACCCTGCATCTCTGCAAATGTGGCCCCTGATCCCAAGTGCACGTACTTAGAGAAGCATGTGCCTCTGGTATGGCTCCCAGCAGCTACTTTTTGCTTCTTCTGCGTGGGACTGTCTTAACACTCACACTTTTAAGTTCTTTTTACCCTTGTGGTGACAAGGACTGTCTAGAGGGAACCGGTTACTTGCTGACCTATGATCCCACACATATCGCTGCCTGTGCTTTATACCCACACCAACCCGGGCCAAGCTGTGGCTGTGCAAGCCAGTGGGAGTACCTGTTCCCAGTCCTGCATGGGTGCAGAGTGGAAGGGGTACCTGAGATAGAGGAGGTCTGCAGAATCTCCCCATGCAGGGAGGCATTTGCCAAGAAAAGAGCAGGTTGACTTTAAAAGTATCACAGTGCATTTAACCAAGTTGACAGAACAGGAGAGAAAAAAAAGGAACAAGAAAATGAACTCAAGGCAAATTGCATTTGATCTGGAAATTATTAATATTTGAGACAATAAAGACAGACCCCCTGAATACTATTTGCATAGAAACCCTCCTCAGAGCCAAACCACACTTTAAAAGACTTCATCTCAGTTCGGCAGTGCTCTTTTGAAACAGAACTACTACCATGACTAGAGGATTGTGGTGCCAAAAGATGTCAGATTGAACACGAAACAGAATTTTCATTCTTTTGTGTACTCCATAAATATTAACAACTTGACACCCTATAATGAAAGCAAAATGCACTTAAGCACGGGCAGAAAAACAAAACTAGCCAACCATTCTTCTTTTAGAATTACAATTGGAAATTAGTTGTAGAGGTCAGAGTTTTCCAGCATCACTGTAGGTGGGGATTAACTCCATGGACATTGTGAGTGTGCAAGAGGAGTATTTGGCCTTGTGCAGTGCAAGATGATTGCAAACACCATGAAACGGCCACCCCATCCTTCCAGCCCCTTGCTGCATCTCCATCCAATTTGGCAGCTGCCAAATCCTTAAGTCAGCTGACTGGCCCCAGCCACCTCTTGAGGCAAACAAGTAGAGGAGATGTACAGCACAGAGCTACAGCACCTAGCTGGACTGCTGAGGATCCCTCCTGAAGCAACCTAAGACCCACTGTGTCCAAGAGGATCACCCTCTCACATGCATTGAATATACTGACAGTCTGTTTGTCACACAACAATGAAGAAACTTCAGTGGCTAGGCAAGAATTGACAGGGAGAGCAGAGCAGCTGGTATTTGCTGCAATGCATTGCTTTGTTTCAAACCAGTTGAGCATTTGCCTACCAATTCTCACTTTGCTCATTTATCTGATAGAAGGATCTGTGTGTCTTTAGGAAAAAAAAAAAAGAAGCAATTGTACCAAATCTTATTATTTAAATCAGAAGATTCTTGTATTGGTTCTTGTGCGCATCAAAACAGGCAGGACATTATTCTCTAGGCAAGAACATTGACACTGCAAGACTTACAACAAAAAAGAAGTACTAACTGTAAGGAGGGAAGAAGAAATAGAAGGAAAAAAAAAAAAAAAAAGAAAGAAGCACAGAATCACACATAACCACAGAATGTTATGGTTTGGAAGGGACCTCGAAAGATCAACTAGTCCAACTCCCCTGTCAGAGCAGGATCACCTAGATCAGGTCACAAAGGAACACGTCTAGGTGGGTTTTGAATGTCTCCAGAGAAGGAGACTCCACAACTGCCCTGGGCAGCCTGTTCAGTGCTCTGTCACCTACACCATGAAAAAGTTTCTCCTCACATTTACATGGAATCTCCTATGTTCCAGCTTGCACCCGTTTCCCCTTGTCCTGTCATCGTACATCACTGAGAAGAGCCTGGCTCCATCCTCCTGACAGTCACCTTTTACATATTTATAATCATTAATGAGGTCACCCCTCAGTCTCCTCCAAGCTAAAGAGATGCAGGTCCCTCAGCCTTTCCTCCACTCCCTTAATCATCTTCGTGCCTCTGTGCTGGACTATTTTGAGCAGTTCCCTGTTCTTGAATGGAGGGGCCCAGAATGCAATATTCCATATGCAGCCATTCCAGGGCAGAGTAGAGGGGGAGGAGATCCTCCCTCGACCTACTAACCACACCCCTTCCAATACACCCCAGGATGCCATTGGCCTTCTTGGCTGCAAGGACCCATTGCTGGCTCAGGGTCATCCTGCTGTCCACCAGGACACCCAGGTCCCTTTCCCCTGTGCTGTTTTCCAACAGGTTAGTCCCTAGCCTATACTGGTAGAAGGTGGACTCCAGCTGGTCTCTTTGGCTTGACTTGGAATATGCACAAAACATGGGATGTTCCAAATTCTGTGCGTTGCTCAAGCATCTCTCAACGAAACTTTTCTATATATCTCTTGGAGAGCACTGAAGAGGGCAGGAAATTTCATCTGTGTGTGGAAAGTAATCGGGAATAAAAATAGGAAAATACTTGTTAAGGACTGGAACAGCTGCCTTATGAGGAAAGGCTGAGAGACCTGGGACTTTTTAGTCTGGAGAGGAGAAGACTCAGAGGGGATCTAATTACTGTCTATAAATACAGGAGAGCTGTGCATCAAGAAGGCAGGGACAACCTCTCTTCACTCATGCCTTGTGATAGGATGAGAGGCAATGGATTCAAGCTCGAGTACAGGGAGTTCCACCTCAACATGAAGAAGAACTTCTTTACTGTAAGAGTTGTAGAGCACTGGAAGAGGCTGCGCAGGGAGGTTGTGGAGTCTCCTCCTCTGGAGACTTTCCAGACCTGTCTGGATGCATTTCTGTGTGACCTGCTCTAGTTTTGTCCTGCTCTGGCAGGGGGGTTGGACTCGGTGATCTTCAGAGGTCCCTTCCAACCCCTAACATTCTGTGATTCTGTTTGAATTATCCCTACCCCCATGATCTGCAGACAAGCAAAGGGTTTCATACACACTATCAGGGAAGAAACATTTTAATAAATATTGAGGTTATTGACCAGGGTGGAAGTCAGTTCTATCACTCAAAACAGCACAAATCACAGCTTCACTCAAGGAAAGCTCATTTTTGATAGGGTGTACATGAATGCTTTTGCCTGCAAACTCCTGTTGCGGTGACTGGGGCACACCTGAGCTCAGAGTTGTTATACTTCCTCATCCTCCTCCAGTGCAGGAGGAAGGCACTGTGGAATCTGTTACTTATACAGCTTCTTCATGATTTATTATTTTATGGGAACAGGGCAGTTTTAGGTCCTTTTCTGAACCTCAAACTATGTGTTAGAAACACATGGGAGAGATGGTCCCGACCTCAAAGAAACACAAACGACAAAGAATGCCGGTGCTTTGGGCATTAAATGAAGACTATGTAAAGTCTAGGGAACACAGCAAGCAGCTCTGTGGGGAGATATTTCCAGAAGTCACTAGAAATTATTTGGGGCATCAGTTACTGACATCATCCTGGCTCTTTATCACAACCGTGCAAACATTGACCTTACGCATACCTTCAAATACAGCCCACAGGAGCACCTTCTGTACAAGTCTCAGACCCTCCTGAAGGGAACCCAGCACTGCCTGCAAAGTCCTACTGTCTCCTGCTGAGAAAAATTGTATTTTCGTGCTCTAGTAAATACAAACCGTGGGTGTACCTTCCTCAAGGAAGGGTTAGAGCTCTGCAATGCTCCTAATCTCTAAATTGTATAGGTAATTTCGTTTGGCTTTGCTGATAGATCAAGAATGGATTTTGCAGAATCATTTACTGATTGCCTATTTCATTGCTTTTGAAGTATTACCACAAAGGTGAGGAAAGGACAGGGACATTTTGTTCTATATTGTCTTTCCTCCACCATTAAGATATTTGGCTTTAAGTTTTGTTCAAATATCCTCCCAGTGAAAGAGGGTAATTGCTGCCTCTCTCTCTGCCTCTTGCTGCCCACCAGTGCACTTGCTACTCCCCTGGTAGCTGCTTTAGCAGGACGTGCAGGAGCAGCTGCTGTAGGAGCATACAGAGGACTGGTATCCCCTGACAGAGATAACACACCAATGCTTCTGAAAGAGGACACATGCCCCCCTAGTTGTTTGTACAACATAATTCCAGGGTTTGACGCGTTTCAGGAAATGCTTCACCATTTTTTGTTTAAGACCCAAAAGTCCCAACAACAAAAGACAGAAAAAGATCTATAGAGGATATTTCCAAGGTTGTGCAGGTACTTTGATGCCCAGCCAGCAGTACATCCAGGTTAGAAGCTTCTACCTTATGCCCATCTTCTAGCCCTCAGTAACCTCTCCCACCCAGCAGATACTAAGAGATACACAGAGCACAGGGTGAGCAACTGGTGCTTGTGCGTCTGCCCCGGTACGTGACGCAGCTGGCTGCGTCTTGTACAGCCCTGTGGTGAGCCTCTGCCAGCGCACAAGGTGAGTTCTGTCTACGTGGTCAGAGGACTAGGGTGCTCATCCCTACTGGCTCTCGAGTCACAAGGTGTCAGCTGATTGTAGAGATACGGCCATGGTTGATACCTGGTCGAAGGCTGTTAGAAAAACTGTGGGTACCCAGACAGAGGCCCCACACAAACATGTGGGCATGCAGGCCTCTGGCTGCAGAGTGCCAGAGCCTGGCACTTTACAATGAAGGGGAGCAGAGACAATGGCAGGTTGAGCAGGTGAATGATCTGCTCAGCCAGGTGGCTGAGCTGAAGGATGAAGTGGAGAGGTTGAGGAGCATCAGGGAGTGTGAGAGAGAGATTGACTGGTGGATCCACTCCCTGAGAGAAAGGAAACTGGTTGAGGCCCCACATAAATTAGAGGACCCCTCCCATCTTGTCACCAGGCAGTAGGAGAGGATCCCATAGAAGGGGAGGAATGGAAACAAGTCCCTGCTCAGGGAAGCAGGTGAACCCCCTCCCAGTCTCCCCCACCTTCCCAGCTACCCTTGCAGAACAGGTATGGAGTCCTGCAGGAGGAACTGGCTGTTGGAGAGGAGGGTAGTCCAGAAATGCCAGAAAGACTAAGTCACCATGGACCTGGCATCACAAACTGGCTCCAAAAGGAAAAGCAGACAGGTCATTGTTGTGGGTGACTCTACTGAGGGGGGCAGAGGGGCCAGTATGCCGTCCTGACCCAGTTCACAGGGAAGTCTGCTGCCTCCCTGGGGCATGGGTTAGGGATGTGTTGGACAAACTTCCTGCCCTGGTAAACCCTTCTGATTATTACCCCCTTTTAGTGTTTCAGGTGGGTAGTGACAAAGTGGGTAGAAGGAGTCCAAAATAAATTCAAAAATATTTGAGAGCCTTGGGACAGCTGCTTAAAGGATCAGGAATACAAGTTGTGCTCTCCTCTATCCCCTTAGTGGCAATCATGAATGAGGAAATTAACAGGAAGAGGCAACAGGTCAACTCATGGTGCCAGGACTGGTGTTACTAGCGAGGCTTGGGGTTTTTTGATCATTGGCCTGCTGGTGGCAGGAGGGATGCACCTGTCCTAGAGGGAAAAAAGAATTTTGGGGCAGGAGTTAGCAGGGCTCATGGACAGGGCTTTAAACTGTTAGGAATAAGCTCAAGGGAAGCATGCAGGGCTTGAAGGATGGTGGACTAGTAAGAACTCTCCCTTTGCCATTTCATTTGAGAGTAGGAATAGATGTTCAGAAATCATGGAAGCACCTGAGAAGGATCTGGTAAGAAATGAGGCCCACACTCTCAAAAAGGTGTTGGAATCATTAGCTCATCTGAAGTGCATCTATACCAATGCACTCAGTATGAGCAACAAACAGGGGGAGCTTGATGATGCACCAGGAAAACTATGACGTAGTGGCTATCATGGAAACATGGTGGGATGCTTCACATGACTGGAGTTGCCACAATCAATGACTACAAGCTCTTCAGGAGGGATAGACAGGAAAGGAGAGGCGGTAGAGTGGCCCTGTATGTCAGAGAATGCTATGAGAGCTCAGAAATCAAGTATAGTGATGACAGGGTTGACAGTGTTTGGATTAGGTTAAGG
>JANIJG010002124.1:0-43016 GCA_024611175.1 Megaceryle torquata | reverse complement strand
AAAAAAAAAAAAAAAAAAAAAAAAAAAATCAACCAACCAAAACAAACAAACAAATAAAAAAAAACAAAAAAACAACAACCCCCCAAAACACAAAAAAACCCCAACCCCAACCAACCTAAAAAAAAAAAAAAAAAACAAAACCCAAAAAAACCCAACCCCAAACAAACAAAAAAGTAGTGCTTACCTTCAAATACATCAAGTATTTGAATAACTTCACATTCTCTTTCTGAATTAGGTTTACTGCAGTATAAAATCAAGCAGAAGCTTCAAAACCTTAAATAGTCAAGTGTGACTCGACCACCTGGATATTTCAGCTTGAACAAAGAAGTCTGTCTAAATACAACTATAACAAAAATTGAAGTTTGTACTACAGCAGATCAAGCTAACACTGAGTATCTTTTCCATGTTGAAAAAAAATCCCTATCATACGTTTTAGCACAGGATATCCAGGGAAATCCATGTAAGACCATGCTTTGTAAACATTTCTATGAATCAGAGACTGTTCAATTTGGAATTAATTTTCAAATAGTTGGCGTTACGTAGGGCAGTATTTGAGAGCTAATGCTATGAAAACAAGAAACTTTTCACATGGGTTACAACAGCAAGAGCAGTGAAGGCTCATGCATCAAGTACTTAAAACTAGATATTTGTATTTTATTATAAAGTTTACAGCATTACAGAGTCCAGCATGGCACATTAAGTAATCTTGTTACCGTCGTGGTATTTGTTTTTGCTTGGTACAAAAAAGCTGAACAGCAGCATAATTGTTAAGTCGAATCTGGGATTGGAATTAATTTGTCTCTTCTGAGTAGGGACAAGTCAGTTATTTAAAATAAAAAGATTGCATTTTTAAATCTCAAATATGTGCAAAATGCCTTTTGGTACAGTAGAGAATATGGTAGAGATGTGTGCAATCTTGAAAGTTATGTCCTAACCCAGATGCTGCCAATATTGCAAACAATCACGCGGAGGCTGAACTCTGAATGGTTACTCACGACTTTCAGTATTATTTCCAAGAGTCCTCCTCACAGCTGGTGTTCTCTCCCCACCTTGCTTTATCTCCTTTTATGTACTGCATCAAGTACTGACATTCATAATTGTAAAAAAAACCCCAATGACATTGGTACGTGGTAGTTCTAGTTCTTCCTTCAGGAATTCCAGTAAGCTATCCATCCGAAGTCAGCTGTAACAGTTCAATGGATTTATGAAAGCAAATGCAGTCTGAGAGATAAAGGTCTGTGAAAATTAGTGTCTCCATTTTCCTAAGGTCTTCAACAGCTTTTAAAAACACAGAATGGATTCTCATGTTATTACTTGGATTTTGGTGCTTTAGCCTTGATGCATTTTTCTGTTTTTACATGTTGTAGGCAACATAAATAGGATCCAACTGGTCAGCTAAAAATCCATCTCTCAAGTGCATTCGTTGTTTCTCACCACGGGAATTGATAGGAATAACACCAGGGTCCACAATGACTACAACACCTACTATGAGATAATGCTCTTCCAGAACCACATTTGTTACCAGTGCAACCAGGTCCAACGCATCTTGTTCTGAGCCTTCCAACTCCACAACCACCACCAGCAAGTTGGTCCATGTAAACACAGCGCTGTTGGCATGATACAAATATTAACAGTGAGAGAAAAAATACATAGTCAAAGGAAGCTAGTTATCAAAGAGATACTCACTGGAAATAAATTTTGTAATGACCTGAACAAGCAATATAATAGTAATGTGAAAATATTAATAAATCAAGAGCTATTAAAGAGGTAACTTCTTGGGGGAATATTCTCTGACACTTGTTTTTTAATTGTCCATGTGCAAAATTCAAATAGGTCTTTTTCTCTTATATGTACAAAATGATTTATTTAAAAGTCTTTTGCATTTAGGTATTAAAATGGGAGCTGTTAAGATTTCTGATTCAGTGTGTGGTTACTTGTTATTAATGTACTTGTGTAAATCTTCTGAGATTATTAAAGGAAAGACAAAACCTCCCAAAGCTTACAAGTAAGCACTACCCCTTTGAGACTCGAGAGGACCTACAGCCAAGCGGCATACATCATCCATGAGGACCAAATGAGAGTAACATACATTAGAAGACACCATTCAAGAAATCTCTGAGATGTGTTTACCACAATGAAGTGGTGACACAGCCAGGGATGTCAACAACACAACTTTCAAGTGTTCTCCTGCCCCATTCACACCCTGCCCTCCCTTTCAGACTATGAAGGTAAAACTGATGATGGTGTGGGCTTTTTTTTTTTTTTTTTGAGTGGTAGCAGCAGTGAAAAAGGGGTGTTATAGTTCAGTTACTCTCACTGCAGCAGTCTCTAAGCAAAGTTTTTGTGAGTTCACTCTACAGCAAGCTCCCAGGCTAGCATGCTGTTCCACAGAGCTGGACTTCTGCTTTAGAAGAAATAAAAGGATACAGAAATTAATACTGAGGCTCTTACCATTCTGCGATGCTCTTATGTGCTCTTATTACAGAGGTCTCTATATCAATGGGATGGTACCTCATTCCTCTGAGCTCCAGTGTTTCATCCAAAGAGCCTACCACATACAGGGCATCGTGCCTCTCTGCAATATAGCACAGACATTTAAATCATCATCAGATCTGTAGAACAAATATGGCCATTTGTGTGTACTTATTGCTGATTTTCTAGGATGTTCCTGGTGCTTTCCAGGAGGAGTCTGTAATACACATCAAGCACTACCATTTGGAAAGAAGAGAATTAAGAGGTCATGTAGCACTTCCGCCTACTGACTCCAAGCAAATGAAACCAGACTAAAAAGAATTTCTGAGCTATCCAGTTCTGCCTCTTCTCTCATGGAATGTAATAGTTCATGAACCAAATCACAATCCCTTGTTAAAGAATCTTTTTGTCCCACTAGTCTTACCAGAGAACTTCCCTCCCCTGATCAATAGGAACATTTCACCAGTTTTCCCATGTAATTTATTTTTCTTTTTAAAAGCAGATTATACCCACTTATCCTCATGGCCACAATAATCTTCTCAGCTTTTTAAGTTCCCCACAGTTAATGCAGCAAAACCAACTCTATCCCCTCCTCAGCCTTGGCTTTTCTAGGTTAAATATGCAAATCTTTCCTAGACCCTTCTTGAAGGGCACGCTCTCCACATTGCCATGTTCATCCTATTACTTGACTCAGTTCAGCTTCATTTTCTTTGTGCCTGTTTTATAGTTCTGCTCAATTGTGCAGCTCGAGTCAACCAGCATGCTGGGTAGCTGCACTATTTCATGCATACTTGCTCCATTAATTCACCATACATAGCCTTGCAAATGCTGACAAATTAAAGGACAACTGGCATTGTTCCACAGTGATAAAAATCTCTGACCCTATACCACCATTCGTTTAAGTCCAATCACAGACAATTAGAAATACACATGATCTAGTGGAAGAAGTCCCGGCCCATGGCAGGGCAGTTGGAACTAGATGACCTTTAAGGTGCCTTCCAACGTAAACCACTCTTAAGATTTTCTGACTTGCTAATAAGTGACAAGGACTCAAATTTTAAGGTCTGTCTCAACAGAAAAAGGAGCAGTTTTTCTTCCATCTGCTTACATTTCTCAGGTGTAGACATTTTGACTCAGATTTAAAAATTGAAGTTAACAATTTAATTTCTATACTGGAAAAAAATATGGAGTAGTTACTCCTCTGGACCTTTAACTTCTGAGAGGCTGGAGAATAACTGGTTATTTGTGCGTGTCCTAAAGCTGATGAATGACAATATTATTCATATTCTCCAGATCAGCACTGAAATACTTTGTCCCATCTGTAAGGGACTAAAGTGAGCAAAAAGGCTCCAGTGCTTCTAACAAATGTTATGTTGTGTGTGGAAATGAAGATGTACACAGTTTCTAAATCTGTCAAAAGAACATTAGGAATTTCTCACTTTGGAGGATTAGCCAATGTCACTGAAATTGGTGAATATGTACAGAGTAACAATTCCTGCTACATTCAGCACTTTTCTCTGATGGAAGTCAGGATAAACTTGAAGGATTGCTTACACTTCGCTAGCTCAGCTACCCCAAAGGAATTTCAAACGCACGCTTCTGTAAGTACATTTCTTTTTTCCTTACCACCACTAGCATCAGTAAGTTCTGTTCTGCGTAGAAAGCCAAGGTACCCAGTCCGAGCCCATATGGTCTGTGTGTCTCCAAAACTCAAGCGAGCAGAAAAGTGATCAGCGTGCAGTGCTTCTTCTCCATACACCGTGTAGTAACCAGTAGCATTGTGTGGACTACTTACCCATATCTAGGGGATAAAAAACCACCAAACAATGAAAGCGAAGCATTCCCATGTAAACATAGGTTATTATGCCAGACCTAGGCAGCAGAACATATCAATTTAAAAAAATCTGTTTCACTCTTTTTCCACTCCTCAAATGCCAGAAGTAGTTTTATTAAAATAATTCATAACTTCTGCCTCACAGAAAATGACTAGGAAAAAGGAGTAAAAAGCAGCTTTATATACATGCAACCGAGGACAGTAAAGAGAATCTGGAAAACTGGAAAGAGTAAAGAGTTTGGAACCATTAGCTCATCTGAAGTGCATCCATACCAATGCACGCAGTAGGAGCAACAAACAGGGAGCTTGAAGCCACGATGCACCAGGAAAACTATGACATTGTGGCTATCACAGAAACTCACAACTGGAGTGCCACAGTCAATGGCTACAAGCTGTTCAGGAGGGATAGACAGGGAAGGAGTGGCCCTGTACATTAGAGAATGCTGTGAGAGCTCAGAAATCAAGTATAGTGATGATGGGGTTGAGAGTGTTTGGATTAGGATAAGGGCAATAAAGCCGATCTTGCCGTGGGAGTCTGCTGTAGACCTCCCAGCCAAAGCAGTGAGGTGGATGAAGCTTTCTATAAGCAGTTGGGAGAAATCTCGCAATCACTTGCCGTTGTTCTTGTGGGGGAATTTAACCTCCCGGGTATCTGCTGGGAATACAACACAGCAGAGAGGGAACAATCCAGGAGGTTCCTGGAATGTGTGGAGGACAACTTCCTCACACAGCTGGTAAGTGAGCCAACCAAGGAAGGTGCCCTCCTGGACCTGCTTCTTGTGAACAGGGAAGAGCTTGTGGGGGGAGTAAAGATTGGAGGCCATCTAGGGTGCAGTGATCATGAGATGATTGAGGTTTTGATCCTTGGAGAATCAAGGAGAGGGGCTAGTAAAACTGCCACCTTAGACTTCCAGAGGGCAAACTTTGACCTGTTCAGAAGACTGATTGACAAAATCCCTTAGGAGGCTGCCCTGAAGGATAAAGGAGTCCAGGAAGGCTGGACATACTTCAAGAGAGAAATCTTAAAAGCACAGGAGCAGGCTGTCCCCGTGTGCTGATAAACAAGCAGATGGGGAAGGAGACCGGCCTGGCTAAATAGGGACTAGGGACCTTTGGCTGGATCTCAAGAACAAAAGGAGAGTCTATGACCTTTGGAAGAGGGGTCAGGTCTCTCATGAAGACTATAAAGATGTAGTGAAGCTATGCAGGGATAACATTAGGAGAGCCAAAGCGCAGCTAGAGCTCAGCCTAGCTACAGCTATTAAAGATAATAAAAAATGTTTCTATAAATTCATTAACGACAAAATAAAGATTAGGGAAAATCTCCCTCCTTTACTGGATGCAGAGGGAAACATAGTAACAAAGGATGAGGAAAAGGCTGAGGTGCTCAATGCCTACTTTGCCGCAATCTTTAGCAGTGGAACTGGCTGTTCCCTGGACAACCAGCCTCAAGAGCTAGGAGACACTGAGGGGAAGCAGCACGAGGTCATCACAATTAAAGAGCAAGTGGCTTGGATGCACATAAGTCTATGGGACCGGATGGGTTACACCCAAGGGTGATGAAAGAGTTGGCAGACATGCTCGCCACACCGCTTTCCATGATTTACCTGAAGTCCTGGCTAACTGGGGAGGTCCCAATGGACTGGAGGGTAGCAAATGTAACACCCATCTACAAGAAAGGCAGCAAGGAGAATCCAGGAAACTATAGACCTCTCCGTCTGACCTCGGTACCAGGGAAGATCATGGAGCAGATCATCTTGAGTGCCATTACAAGCCATATAATGGACAACCAGGGGATCAGGCCTAGTCAGCATGGGTTTATGAAAGGCAGGTCCTGCCTGACAAACCTGATCTCCTATGACAAGATGACCTGACTGTTGGACAGGGGAAAGGCTGTGGATATTGTCTACCTAGACTTTCGAGAAGCATTTGACACTGTTCCCCATAGAATTCTCATAGAAAAACTGTCTGCTCATGGCCTGGATGAGCGTACAATCTGCTGGATCAAGCACTGGCTGGCTGGACAGTCCCAAAGAGTGGTGGTCAATGGGGTTAAATCCAGCTGGTGACCAGTCACAACTGGTGTTCCTCGGGGCTCAGTATTGGGACCATTTCTGTTTAACATCTTTATCAATTATCTTGATAAGGACATAGAGTCTACCATCAGTAAGTTCACAGATGACACCAAGTTAAGCGGGAGTGTTGATCTGTCTGAGGATGGGGAAGCTCTACAGGGAGACTTGGATAGGTTGGATCGATGGGCTGAAGTTAATGGGATAAGATTCAACAAGGCCAAGTGCCAGGTCCTGCACTTGGGCCACAACAACCCCAAGCATCGCTACAGGCTTGGGGAAGTGTGGCTGGAGAGCTGTCTGGAAGAAAAGGATCTGGGGGTTCTAACTGACAAGAGGATGAATATGAGCCAGCAGTGTGCCCAGGTGGCCAAGAAAGCCAATGGAATCCTGGCTTGTATTAGAAATAGTGTGACCAGCAGAAGTAGGGAGATAATTGTCCCCCTGTACTCAGCACTGTAAGGTAACACCTTGAGTAATGTGTCCAGTTTTGGGCACCTCAATACAAGAGAGATATTGAGGTGCTGGAGCAAGTGCAGAGGAGGGCAATGAAGCTGGTGAAGGGCCTGGAGAATAAATCTTATGAAGAGCGATTGAAGGAGCTGGGTCTATTTAGTTTGAGGAAGAGAAGGCTAAGGGGAGACCTCATCACTCTACAACCACCTGAAAAGACATTGTAGAGAGGTTGGTGCTGGTCTCTTCTCACGGGTAATTTGCAATAGAACAAGGGGGAATGGCCTCAAACTGCAACAGGGTAGGTTTAGACTGGACGTTAGGAAAAATTTTTTCACCGAAAGAGTAGTCAGACACTGGAATAGGCTGCCCAGGGAGGTGGTTGAGTCACCGTCTCTGGATGTGTTTAAGGGTCATTTGGATGTGGTGTTGGGGGATATGGTCTAGGGGAGAACTAGAGTAGGGATGATGGTTGGACTTTATGATCCCAAGGGTCTTTTCCAACCTGAATGATTCTGTGATCTCCAAGGTCTCAGGATGACTTGATTCAACTTATGTGAAAGTACATAAGAACAATATAAACACATTTATATAAGAGAAAAATATGTGTGGTTTTAAATTAGCTTGTTCCACAAACAGGCTATTGACGAACCCCATCTGCACGAGGAAGGCAGTAACAGCCAGGTGCATGCGTAGGAGAGGGGAGGGATGAAGCAAAGAGGTAAAAACAGGAACAAGTAGCCGAGTGCAACATGAGAATGTAGGGAAAAGAGGACAGACCCTCTTAATGTGGCAGATGAGGCTGCCCTGTGTTAATGCTGCTGAAGCAGAATAGCAATTCCAGTACTGTGGGTGGGGATCCTGTGATCCCATCACCACCAAGCTCCACTCTTCAGGGGCTTTCTGCAAGCTGCTGGGCCTACTGCACCTGCATCTGCTGCATCTGAGTGCATCTGGCAGCCCAATGGGAATGAACAGTGGCCTGAAAGAGTAGGAAAGGAAGAAGCAGCCCTTTATCCTTGGGAAGGAAAAAACCCTTCTTGGTCCACCTAACTGCCATCTGTTGACATGCAAGCAGCCTGTCTGGAGGAAGGCAAGGATTTACAATAGTTCTGAGAGCAGCCAGACCCCAAACATGTGGGGGAGCACCACCTGGGGGCAGAGGCTGAAAGAGGCTTTTTGAAGACACTAAAGTCCAAGCTGAGAGTTTAGAGCTTCTAAGATGACAGCCTTGTTTCTGACCAGGAAGCTGAGATGGCAGGTGCTCAGGGACAGCAGGCCTACACCAGAGCAGCAAACACCTCCTCTTGCACAGGGGAGCTGCACTGAGAGGGAATCCACAAATGCTCAGTGCCTGGGGTTTGGACTGGAGCAAAAGCTACAGAGCGATTGGTGTGTAATGCTCTGCAGTTTAATGATACATATCCTCGTTTGCCTCATGGCACTAGCTGGGCACTCCCTTGGAAAGCCTATGGTGTTGCATACACAAACATTAGAAATTGAACAGACTTTGGTCACTTAAATCCCACAGGTGCCAGCTCAGGAACGTATTCTCAATGTCTATGCATCTTCACCTTTATGCATATGATTAAAAAGACTGAGTGCCACAGGACAGTATTATGAGTGTCACCAAAACCAAGGTGTTAAATATGTTCCCCCTGAAATGACAATCCCAGCTTTTTACTAGAGGAAATTTGAGTAACCCAAAATTTTAAAATTATGAAAACTTTTAAATAGGCATACAGTGAAATTATTTTGTTGAACTTTCTGATATGTACTAAAACCATCACATTTTTTAAAAGTTACAATTTTGTTAATTTAATTTGAACCAGCCATGAAAACAAAGGATTTTACTGCAGTGCAGTTAATGATTCCAATAAAAAAACCCCAAACCCTAGCTGTTTACATGCTTGACACTAAGACTTTTCCTGGCCCCTCTTAGCTGTCCATACAATACATTGTTAAGTTAACACTTAATAACACTAGATTAATATATAACAGACAGAGGGTATATTGCAGCCTCATTTGCTCTGTTTAGCAAGTTCTATTAAATTCTGGTTTTCTCCCTTAGATTGTATATATAGCAATGTTCATATCTGAGAATGAAAGTCTGTAGTGCAACTTAAAATGGGCAAATCACTTCGCAAGCAATTTGTATTCCTTAATTTGAAATCCCATTAAAAGTACCTACTCTGCTAAACGGGGGATCTGAGGCCAACTGAAGCATGAAGCAGAAAAGAGTATTAGTTGCCTGCTTCTCCCCAAGACTGTGAACCTAATCAAGAGCCAGGTTGGTCCCATACAAACACTGCTGACCATGAACTGAAGAAACACTACCTGCAAGCCTTGGCTTCCTGATTAATATCACTGTGCCAGCTGGCACATTAGGGAATCTGTCTCTTGCCAGCTTGTGGTGATGTCTGGTGGACATTACAAAGTTCCTGTACCAAGAAGCACTATGACATAGTGAAACTGCTATGAGTTGCTATGGTCTACAGCACACACGTGAGAAAATGGCAACTCTAATAAGGACTAATATAAAAACAACCTCTCCCTTCTCTGCATGGAAGTGAGCAGCAGAAAACTCCAAAACAGAGTTTGAAGCAGGGACTTTGGAAAAGATCTGTAAAGGAGACAGCCTAAAGTTCAGCATTCTGGGAATGCCCAAGGACCCTCAACACAGGAAGGAGATGGGAACAGCACCTGTAACATCTTTGCTCACCTGCAGCTCGAAGGTCTGTGCAGGGAGCCAAGTGCCTGGGGAAGGACTTACAACAACCCAGAAGTATCTGTGCTGGGGGGAGTGCAAGGGCACATCCATCATCCACACACAGAGCTAGACCCTATCAGCAAGTCAGATACAGGGTTGTAGATGGGAACCTCACCAAACTCCAGTTTGTTACTATCCTTCTAACCATCTTCCTCAGGCTGTGTTGACTTCCCACGTTCCATCCCCAAAGCAGAAAGGCTGTAGGATCTGAATACTGCCACAGCTCCCTAAGGACCACTGTGCTCACCCAGAAACCACACTGCAGCAGACTAGGACCTCCATGCTCTGAGGAAGTGGAGCTGTCTCAGTGAGCTTGCCCAGTAGAAGATTTTTGCTAGAGTTAACTAGGGAACAGCTATAAATTCAGGTTCCCAGCTTTATATGGGTCTGCAGGGGTAAAAGTAGTTTCTGTTTTAGTACAGTCTAAACACTCATTCTCTTGGCAACTTGCTGATGCACTCAGTCCTGAATATTTAAAGCCTGTATTACAGGAACAGGAAAACCAAATCCCTAACAAACTAGTGTAGGAGGAAAAAATACATTCTGGCTAAGACTTCAGCAGGGATATGATTCTTTTGCTAATAGCTGGTGAAACACCTCCAGATGTATGAAAGAACAAAGAACAAAGGTACAAAGATGTCTAGGTTTGAATAGCAATGAGAGAGTGGAACTCCTGCTCAAGCATTTCTGACAGTACTGACCAACACTCAGCATTTTGGGGTTGGTCAGGGGGTGCATCTTAGTTCCTCCACTGGGGTCCAAACTCTTACAAAGAACTCTTAATTGCAAAACACTTAGTGCCTCAAATTCTTACCTGAACTCCCACAGAACATACGCACCCTCAGATACAAAGTTTAGTTCAGGTCCAGCTCTAATATGTATAATTTTTTACCAGTTGTTTAAGGTATAATGTAATAAATTATAGCAATTCAGCAGCAATTGAGCATGCATTTTCACACAATATTATAATAAACAAAAATGAAGAGATAATTTCTAGACACATCTTTTTCTTTCTAAACCACAAACACATTTGTGATACATTCTAAATGAGGTGAATTGATAGAGCTGCAATATTATAAGAGCTCTCCTGCTTCAGACCGAGGTTTGTCCAGAGGAACTTGAAACTTCCCTGTGTTAGGGAGAGCACAGAAAGCCTCCCCGTGCTGTACTTCCAGGTAGTTACACTGTAAATACCAAGGACAATTGAGCATCCACTGATGTACAGCTACCCAAAACAAAGGGATACAGAACTCTTCTAGGCCTGATTCTCCACCACCAAGTTGCAATTGGCAAAAACGCGGAACATCTGCATCAGGCATTTCAGTTCAGGTCAGATACCCAGGATCCCTGGGGACCTGAAGCAGTGCTGCCACACCAGCAGGGCTCTCTGCCCAGGCTAATTAGTTGGTCTACAAAGAACTAAGACAGCTCAGCTGCTCCCAGGGTGAGTGCCCATTCACAGCTAGCTGCTCTGTGCATCTGTTCAAACACTAGGCTCCCAGCTTGCGTGCAGGTCATCTGGACTGTAACTAGCATGCACAAAGAAAAATCACAGAGAAACCAAGATTTTCACGACCACCACATGTTCTCCCTCCTTCAGAGAGCTTTACCAGCTATGCTGGTTTTGGCTGGGAGAGAGTTAATTTTCTTCATATTAGCTTGCTCTGTATCATGCTATGTTTTGGATTTGTGATGAAAACACAGTGTTTTCACTGCACCTGTGACAGTCCTGGTTTACTCACCCCTCCTGAATACAGGCCTGCTGCAGATGAGCTGTCCCAGATAGAGCATCTCAAAGGATCTGTTTGCCCAAGAGATTCCCCGGTGTCTCCAGATGAAGGTTAAACAAAGGTTCCCTTTGCAGGTGCTATCAGTAAAAGTAATTGCCACTTCCCTATACATGCAGCACTAACACTGAGATCCAGGTCTCCAGAAACCATTACACAGCACATCATTTAACAGGGATGCTGTAGATCTAATAAGACACTGATTATACACAATTGCAGAAGACATCCAACTATAATATTGATATGGGGTGGACCACAGGGCTGCAAGGTTGCAAAGACATTCCATAATCAATTGGCATTTAACATTACATCTTGCTGGCCTAGAAGATCTCAGTCAAATGCATAATTGGGAGCTTAAATTAAGGGACTACCCATAGCTCTGTGAAGGGTTGAAGACCAAGAGCCTGCAACAACTGAAAAGAGATGAGGTTTGTCACGTTACTTATTACCTTCAGATACACTACAAGCAGTGGTCACGTGCTAATTACCAGTTCTCTGCAGCAGCACACTGGGCAGTTTTCCAGACTGGTATCTCCACTGCAATCAGAGCCAAACAGCAGCTTATCAGATTCTGACTATTAACTTTGTCTCTGCTGGAGATGTTTCAACACCTCACCTTCAGGTCTTGGAACTATAATATTCTATCTTCTGGGCACTTAAGTCCTAAAATGGATACATTGATGAAGTTGTTGTTCCTCCTAGATGCTCATGTTGAGGCACCACACCCAGAGGAAATTTCATCTTGTGTAGGCTAAATGAACAACAGTGCCCATGGTAGTAGTACCAATAATCACATTGTCCAGAGCACCTGTATTTGGGGCAAGGGGACCTGAGACCCAGTTCGGTTACTTCTCATCTGCAGGGGCACTCATACTTGTGGCTGCCAGCTTTTGGCAACTGCATGCAAAAGATTTGCAGAGAAGGGACCAAGATGTAGTGGAAGCTAGAACAGCTGCAGAGGCTGAAACATTCCTTGATGTACATTTAAAACATAAGAATCACTTCTTTTGGCCTGAGCTCTAGCCCCTTATGGTCAAAAGTCCCATGAAAGAGCTGATTGTCAACCATGGCATTAGCTGCTTGAAGTACACACCTTATATGTACATTATTTCTCCCAACCAATTTGTTCTTCTGCAACTATTCCCAGGTCCACTGTCTAGGTACCCCATAAGGTCATATAAGAGAAAGAAGGTAAAGATTTATCCTTTAAGAGATTCATGGAGTTTTTCCCCATCTCTGAGAACTGACTGTTCTCCCCATATTTCTCTAAGGCTGGAAATGCATTGTCCTGCCAAGGCCCCGGCCCTTTATACAAATACTGTTCAGCCAGCTCTTCTGTACAGCCCTGACAGCTGATGACCAGTTGCACTACAGGATGCACATCTTATGGTTTTGCTGGGGGAACACGGGCCGCAGTACACCACTCAGTGGTAAGCAGCACACAAAATACCTGATAGCAGGAGAAGGACTTTGGACAAGGCACACTATTCAAGCTGAGCCCTGCTCAAGGAAAGCCAGAACATGTTTCTCACCATGGCATCTTCAGAAAGTTAGCAAGATGGTGCATTGCCAGGCTGGTGGCCTGATGAAACATCCCTGGGTGGCATTTCCCTTTCCTCAGCATTAATGTGGCAGTGTTACCAGCATTGGATACAAGAGGTCTTTCTGTGAGACCGGGAAGATTGCAACTTGTTTTTCAAGTTAGCTTGATTTCACTCAAGGCATTGTGCAGAAGTCCCTTCTTAGGGCTGATGAGCCTCCAGGGCTAACACAGAGTAATGGTTTTCAGGCCATTTTATTGCTCTCTGCCACTCCAAAATATATCCACCTTTTGGTAGCAGTGATTTTTTAGAGAGGTATTTGCAGCTTACTGTGTTATTATTTCATATAAGCTCCAGGTGCTATGACTCAGAAAGTGTCTCTGAAATAATTTTTGTTCAGTTCCCTTTCCAGATAGCAGAAATACTAAATTTTCTGCCTTTGGCATTGCAAAATGTGTTGGGGGGGGAAATGGGAGACTGGAGACTGAATCCTAATGTACAAAACAATGACTGTACACTTAGTTACCAAAGGAAATTACATAATAACAGCTATTAATACAGAAATATAGCTGATTAGCTAATTCTGAACTTTATCTCTCTCTTTCCTTGTTTTTCAGCTTGGTGCATACAACCCTAGGCACTTGTGAGCTGCTTCTAAAAGGATCCACAAAAGATGCTCTCAGAAAAGCAAAATGTCAAATTTCAATCAGGACCCACAGCTCTACAGAAAAAGGAGAAAAGCCACTGCTCTCCATTAATAAAGAGAGCTGCGTCGGTGTAGTCAGTCCTCATATCACATATTACTGTAGATGTTAAACCTACTGTTTATATTACAGATGTACTGAGAGCCTGTAGTTTTGGATACTGAACATTTGTAGATATATGGGTTTAGATTTTAAGCAGTTTTAGAACAAAGTTAATCTCACTCTGAAGCTAAAAAATTAATATAAGCAAGACTCTTTCATATGAGAAATTTTTCACATGTTTGTTATTACATGAATCCTCCAGAATATTTTCTAGCAGAAATACTTGGCACAGTAAAAAAAGTTCCAAAGTCTTTCTTCAGTTAAAAAAAAAAATGAACCAAAAAAAAAAAAAAAAAAAAAAAAGAAAGAAAGAAACCCACCCAAAAAATCAAGTTAAGATTGCAAGGCTAGTGATGCAGTCATATCGACAAATATAACCCAAGACTCAGACAAACCAGCAGTGGGAGGACCATTTATACTTAGTGACTAGGTCGTCAGCGTGAAAACCTCAAGTGGGTTGTAAGTGTAGGGTTGACTGTCTTTGGTTTTTTTATATTTGCTGATTCAGCTCCGACAATCAAGGGATGTTGTTGTTCAATTTGACTAAGCAGACTAAATCAACTGATTTCATATTTATTTCAGTTTCGTTTGCCTTATCTTAATCCATTTGGCTGCTAACTAGACCTGGCAAAAAGCACTGGCATTTTTGTTAATCATCATCCCCAAATATGATCTTGCTCATCTTCAACAGCGACGAAACCAGATATGCACAAAACAGACATACTCAAAAAAGAACCCAACTAGTTAAAAATCTTCTGTATGCCACACAAAGCCAGCACTAAAGGCACTTAGTCCACGGGAGGGACTTGTATGCTCGTGTCGATTGCCAAATGCACTGCCAAACAGATCAGGAATTTGGGGGTTTGTTTGTTTTGTAAATGTTTCATTTTTTTTAAAGTGTCCATTAAATGACAAAACTCTCCACACCATGTTTTTCTACAAGCCTGGCTGTATGCCACATGTTGACCTTGCCCACAGTTATTGGTCACTATTAATAAGAAACAGCTCTCCTTCCTTTTTCCATTCTTTCAGAAAACCTTGCCCTTAAGTGGTTTTGGTGCCATTTTCAGAGGGCCAGTTCAAGACACTAAGGACTAGGGTTTTTATTTTTAAAAGGCCTAAAGCTATTTTGAAAGTTCATAAGCAGTAAGAAGTGACATCACTTCTCTAACATATGTTCCTAACCATAAGTGGTGGGAATTTCAAAGCACACTCAGTACTGGTCTTTTTCCTTTTCCCACTGAAGCAACTCCTATTGACCCTAATGGGAACTGAACTTGTCAAGTACTGCAGAAACCCCACCTCAGAGTATAGCAATTAAAGAGTTAGATGAAACCCGCAGAGTCTCCTGGATTTCAGGATTAAAAGCAACACAGGAGTCTTCATCTTGCTCCTCTCTCCCTATTTATGATCAGCATTGCCTGGGCTTCTCAGAGAGCATCCACCTCTGCACAGCAAACAGATATAGTCAGGGACAACAGAATTCAGATTGGCTGTCTGAGCTCTCCTGCTTCCCAAAGGCTCTCTCGCCTTCCTACACAGTATGAAAAAATAATAATAATAAGGCACTGTTTTGATAGAGACAAAATGGTTGTTCAAATAGTTCTGCTAATTTCACAAAGATGCGTGATAATGTTTCACATATGGCTCTATGCCTTTTAATAACAGAAATTGAACACACATTTCAAGACACAAGTTTTGTTGATATGCTGCTGATAGTACAGAGTAACTCTTTGCCTTGTGGTTTTAATTATTCTAAAGACAGCCCAGGGATCATTTACCCAGAGCTAATGGGTTTATGGGTTCTTTAAGAAGCATGATAAGCCCACAGATGTGGCAGTGAATGGCATGGGGGTCAGAGCTACCACGGGGGCCTGTACTCTGGAAGATGAGAAGGTCATCGGGTAGGGTTTGTCCTGCAGCCTCTGAGCTCCTAATTATTACATGGCCATTAGGATAGCTGTGCTTTGTGTAAACATCCCTGTTTTCTCTAGAGGGGACTCTAATCTTGAGAGCAGTCCACAGCCCCAAGAGCTAATTCCTGGCTTCACAGCAGCATGCCCAAACACAGGGCTGGATCACTAGTGCCAGAGAGTGGGCCCTGAGGGTCAATCTCCCATTCCCTCCCCAGAGGCCCTGGCACTTGTCCACAACAGTCACCCCCACTTGCACTAGCCAGTCTCTCATACAGCCAAAATATATCAGCAGAGCACAACTATTCTGCTGTTCCCATGCGAGTGTCTACCTTGCCAATACCTTATGCCAGCCCTGGGACTGTTTGAGCTGGGATGGAAGCTGGGCAGCTGGAAAAGGACATGCTGCAACTAGTTACACCAGCTAAAATGACAACACTTTGGCTGTGAAAATAGGTTTTGGTTGCCATTAAGTCCTGTGCCAGGAGCTAAACCAAGATGGTGACAACGCTGTGCCATCAGCTGCATTAGGATGTGGAGAAAAGAGCCTGTTCACATGTTTGTGAACAAGGGAATGTGCCTGGGGCTCTCCAGAGCAAGGGGGACCACCTCTCCCACGGTTACAACTTCCCAGTTGCAGTGCTTTTACCTGGATAGCAGATTTGGAGGGTTTTAAACTACAACAGGGTATTTTAAACACAAGTCTCACTTAACACTGATCTAGCACTAAGTCACTGGTGTTATTCCTGGATGACACCAGTAAAAGGTAGGTAGGAATCTGGCCTCGTCTGTGTTATACAATATTAAGCATCATTTCTTTTACAACACTACCTGTGAATCATTCTAGATAATGACTCATATTTTAGGCATTAAACATAGTCAACTTATTGTATAAAACCTGGAAACATCATGAAGAAAATTATTTTATCCAGGACATGAAAAGTATAGACAGACAACTCAGGAAGCCCTAGGAGGCAGAAGCCAAAAGTAAGTTTCAGCATTAACAACAGTTTTAAAGTGCCTGAAGATGCCACAGGTTGATCCCCCCTGCATGGGGAGAAAGCAGGAGGCCAGCAGCTTCACAGACATGAACGTGACCACCTCTCTTGTCAGGTGCAGAAGAAGGACCAGGCCCCCCAGTAGCAAAGAAATCTTTGCAGTTCACATGGACCTTGAGAAAGAGATCAGGTCTGACACATTAGAAGTTTCTCCTTCTTTGCAAGAGACCCTATCAATTTTGCAGAGGTTTTCAGCCCATTATCACATTACAGGTAGACAGTTGTCATAAAGCATTAGATCTAAGCAAGGCTGACAGCATAACTGCAGGCTAGCTCCAGGCTTGGCAGTCTGTGCAGCACCTGCAGGCACAGGACCAGAGTGTGCTCCATCAAGAGACAGGCTGGCGTAGTCTGCTGTGAATCACTTTGAATTGCTGCTCTTAATTGACAGTGCACTCAAGACCTGGCCTGCTATGTAGACAAAAGCCTCAAAGTACTAGCACACGCACTCTTGCCAGGAACCTGCTTGCTCTCAGATGAGCAATGGCTTGCAATCCACCTTTTTTTAACTAGAGTAAGAGCTCTGTGTTTTACTCTGCTCCTTCATTACGGCAGGCTCACCTCCATCATAGGAATAAGCAAGATCAGTGTTTCTCCTGAGAGTTTCACAGGGTGGCAGCAGGGCAGGAGAGTCAAAAATGCTGCTTCCCTGGGGAAAGAACACACACACTTTAGATGGGGTCAGTAAGGCCTTTACCCTGGAGGAGTGCACAAGCAGTATCAAAATGCTACGGGACTAGGTTCCCTGGGTGAGATGGCAACTGCTTCTCTCTCTGTGGGTACTGACATCCTAACGCATCATTCAGGTTTCTCAGAATCTTTTCTCATAGAGTACATGGGGGAAAATTCATCCAAACGACACAGACAGCAGAGGACAGAAGTCATGGTTTGTCATCCCTGCATTCCACCACGAGCCTAACCCTGCTCCCTCCAAGCCAGCAAGCATTTGCTAGAGATTTAAATAAGCAGATGCAGAAACTTCCTTGACCAGGTGAAGAGGATTCCTCTTTTACTACTGCTGTCTCAGGTCACGTCCTAAACAAAATCTCACCTCCTAGTGTCCAAAGCTAAGCTGTAAACTGGGCACCTCCTTTCATTTCAAAGTTTGTTTTCTCATTGATGTCAGAATTTTAACAGAATTTTAGACCCAAATTCTTGTGCTATGCTGGAAGCATCAAGAAACCGAAACTACTTAAACATGTAGCCCCAGTGCTGCCAGTAGAGGATGTAGAGAGGTCAGAAAACAAAGGGAATTCTGGCCTTAGAGGCCCCTTAGCGATCTCAGTTTTTTAATTAAAGTTCCCAAAACATTTGCTGAAAAGATTAGGGGCAACATTTAGAGCATGCTGAGGGGGCATTCTGGCTGTTGAAACAAGTCCCTTCTCTGCCACAGATGCAGTTGTTTGCTTGCTGGTGAGAAGCCAGCTGAAAGAAAAAAAACATAAAGAGATCACATGGCTGAAGGAACAGTTTCCAATGACCAGAAAAACCCTTCCCCTAACTCTTTTAAGGTCTGCAGGCTCAGACTACAGTACCCAACCAGACTGACAGCAGCTTGCTCAGAGCCACAGGATGTACCCAGGGCTGCGCACTGCATCCTGCACCAGCTCTGCCTCTCCCAGCATCCCCAGGGACCAGCCCAACGTCTTCGGCATTTGTTTAGCCCTGCATGTTCATTTCAAGGGCTGATTCGTAAAAGGGACCACCAGCAGCAAATGTCAGATCTGGTTTAAGACTTGGTTTGAAGGCATTTAGATAGAAGAATAATTGCACAGGGATGTGGTTTACTCTGGAGAAATAAAGGCTGTGTTTAAATGTCTGAAATTCCTGGTGACTCTAATAATTGCAACCTCTGCCTCAATAAAATGCACAAATAATGTTATTGAAACATTTCCAATCAAAAGGTATTATTTTTGGTTTAAAACAGATGCAGTAGTCAGTATTTAAAAGGAAGACGTCTGGGCGGGCTTACCTCTATTTCAAGGGAAGAGAAAACTAGTGGAACGTTGGTTTAGTCTCCCTTTCTCTGTTTTTATAGCCTTCTTATTACAACATTATAACCTTCATATGCTTCCTCTGTTGCTTTTTCTAATCAACTGGAGAGTAGCTCTACAATTACGCACTGAAGAGATTTCATGACATGAAGGTGTGTTTAAGAGCTTGACCTGGTAAGCCACCGTATCCCCAGAGAAGCACTGTCTATCTCTGCAGTAGCTGAGCATCCTCAGTACCATAGTGAGCCAGCCAGGCAGGCACCAGCATTGCTCCAAGCACGGCTATTGCATGAGTCTAGCAGGCACCAAATGAATTTAAGAGCCCCCTGCCAATTTTAACTTGGAGGATCACAGGACTATGTGACAACTGCTTATGAGTTCATATTTTCAATTGTATCTTGACACTTCAAGACTCATCCAGGCACCTACTAAGAAGTCTCAAAAGGTATAAATGGGTAGAGTGCCCACCTGCAGCTCTAAGTGCTTAAATATCAAGTGTCTGTATCTCTTCTGAAAAAATAGCTCGGGATCCCCAGCACTCTTGGAATTTTGCCTTGAGCTCTCTGCTGACCTGCATTGCTCACATGAGCAAAGTCAGATGCATCTCACAGAAGCTGGTAGAAATTGGGCCAGTGTTTCATGATTCATGTGCCTATAGGATTAGCTATAATTAGCATCCTCAAGTAAGATAATAACTGTGTCATGCTATTGCACTCCATGGATGCAGTACCAGCACATATGAAAGACATTTATTACTATAAATATTCAGGCAATTGATAATTATCCAAAAATATAAAATCAGGTTAATCATTCTATCCTGCAATCCCTGGCAAGAGATTTGAACTCAGGTTTTTCTGGCTCAGCTTAAGGTTTTACATATATGATCACTTCTGCCAGCTGGCATCACTAAAGTCTTAGGCCGAAGTTGTTCTCCAGCAGCCACATCTCTCTGCACAGTAACAGTACAGAGTTTCGCTCATTGCAAGCCATATATTACCTAAAGATATCTTTCTGTTGCATAGAGCTATGAAAGGTTATGTAGGAGAGGTAGAAGAATTACTTTTCTTTTCAGAGTTAATCATTAACATCTCTCGGGGGAGTAAACAACCAAGGCTATTGTCTTATTTCCAAAGGTTGCCCAGGGGCAAGTGAAATACTAATTTCATTTCCCCCATAATGCATAATACAAAGACACCTATACTGTCTCTGTATGCATATGTGCAAAAGTGTTTCAAAAAATAAGCTGCAAGAAGAAATCTCTAAAGAGCACGGGGCTACCCATCAGACCAAAGGCCTGAGAGAATAAACTAACAAAGCTCCCTTTTGAACAGCCACTCAGCAACATCAGCACCAGTGGTTGTTCAACTTCCAGACCATCCTGGGGCTCATCAAGCCTCCCGCAAATGCAATAAAATTCAATGGCCATTTTACAATCTCCTATTAGGTGTCATAAAAGCCACAAGACTCGTGTATACCTCCCCAGCCCTGCTCTTCAAGGGAAACCACGGGGGTTTCGGTGCATACAGGCCCATGATTTGTGAAGTTACAGGAAATACAGGCCCACCCTCAGTTCTTGGACCTGTCCCAGCCCACCTGCACCATCACCCATGTTTACAAGATGAAGACACTTCTCAAATACCAAATGTTCAGAAGCCTAGCCATGGCATGGGAGTCCAGCCCCAGGGCTGTATAACACACAGGCTTGGGGATAGGACAACTACTTTCACAGGACACAGAGTCAGAGCCAAAAAAAGTTCTGATGGATCAGTGCCAGCCCAGTACAGAGACAGCCCATGCACCCCCGCAGTGAGCTTCTGGAATTGGGAGTCTGGCACAAAGCCAGCCCAGGGCTCCTCAAGACCCACATGCAGCTAGAGCTTCCAGCAGGAGCCAAGCTGTCGCTTTGCAGAGGCTCTGTGACACATCTGTGCCCCAGCCTTCAGTGCATCCCAGAATGGACGTGCTACCCAGGTTATTACATCACCCATCAGCTTATGGCCGAGTGACAGGAACCAGAAAAGCTGGTGGCATTGTGTTACAAGAGAAGATTACAAAAGAGGATGGCAACTATTAGCTGAACACAGAGATGCTGGTGTTTCTTTGGGATGGGAATTCCCCCAGTCACATATAACTGCTCAAATATTTGGCTTTAAAACAAAATGTTTGGAGTTTGGAATGACTACAGAAGAGACGTGTGCTGATGGTTTCACCCTAGAAGCAGCCAGGGTAAGGAGGAGGAGCCTGGGTGCTTCCTTAGTAAGTGTACAAGGTGGTGGTGGTGAGTCTGTAAGCTGTGAGGTAGAAGGCTAGGAAGGGGAATCTTGAACCTCCTTCAATGGGCTGAGTTACTTGAGGCTTCCCAGAGAAGGGCAACAACATGAAGCCCTATGCTGTGTACTTCAGAAACCTTGTGTGTGTTCTACCTGCTTCAGCCTTTTCATACGTGGCTCTTTTATCTCCTTGGCACCTGTCCTGTGGTGGTACAGGAAAGCTTCCTTCCTCAGAAATGTCAGAGAGATGTCAGGTTGACACCACTCAGAAAAAAAAAAAAAAACAAACCCCCAAACAAATTCACAGAATCACAGAATTCCTGAGGCAGGACTAGACCTCCAAGATGATCAAGTCCAGCCTATGACCCAACACCATGACATCAGCTAGACCATGGCACTAAGCGCCACATCCAGTGAGGGACAAAATAATCGTGGCAGTACATTGCAAGTTCTTTAGGACAGTTTGGAAGGCTGGATCACCAGCTGCATGTTGCAGTGGTTGATGTATTTGTTTGCATGCAGCATATACCACATTTCAGCCCATACATGCATTTGCAAGACAATATGTTGTGTTTATCCATAGGACCTTAACTGACACCGCACCAGAAAAAAAATTTATGAGTGCCTATTAATCATAAGCTAAAGGGGAAAGGAAAAATTTTAAGTGAGATATAAAGGGAGGAAGTGACTCAGTGGGTGGGAGGGAGGGGACAAGCGTTCCAGACAGATGGGACATGAATAACTTTTCCATCTCCCTCTCTCTCTTCTCTCCCAAGTCTTGCAGGAACTGCTGTGTTGAAATAGTCAGTCATTAACTATTTGATGAGGTTTTAAAAACTGAACTGAATTCACTGAACGCAACCAACTATTATTACAGGGTCTGCATAGCAGCAATGCAAGTGTTGGAGCCCTTTGGCAAGCCATAGCGGTGAAGGCAGGACTGAGCACTCGGTAGGAAAAGCCACTAAATGGCATCAGCTGCTTCGCTCTGCATAGCCCTGGTACTGCTGAAGGAATCGGAGCAGTAGTGATTAGTGAGACTGCAGACCAACTGTGACCAGGCAACAGGGAATCCATCCGCGCAGCCGGCGAAAAAAGCCGAGACGCGGGCTTTGCTCGCGTTGCTCAGCCTGCAGGAGAACCAGACCCCAGTACGCACTGGGTGACGGTCATGCTGGAGGAAATCACTGCAGTCCCCTAAAAACACTCTCGTGTTGGCTGTCCTCCTGCAGCGCCGTCCCTGGGGCAGATTCTTCCACTTAACAGCATCCACTGGTTCGGAGGACCGGGGCTCGGGCAAAAAAATGCCCTTAAGTGCTCGTTCAAGGGCAGGATTCAGACCGTGAGTGATAATAAGTTCTCCTACTGCCCATGGGAAACCTCTCCCACTCAGTCCACCTTATGCTACATAACCAGGCTCTGAGAAAACCTGAATGAAGCATTTCCCTCTCCAGATGCCAAAGGCTAATTGACCAGCATGAGACCTGCTGAACTTGGTGGAACCAGGGTGGATATAATCACTCAAGAGAGCCAATAACCAATTAACTGAATGGCTTCGGCAGTTTCGAGGTCTGCCTCTTTATTCAAGAGAAAAACAAAGATCAATTTCTTAATAAGCTTTGTAATATCTGCTATTCCTTCCTTCTCATTATTATTATTAGCATTGCAGCAGTGTTTTGTGCGTGTAATGAAAGAGTAAAACAAGGGCTGGAACTGCCCAAGAGGTAGAAAAGGAGCAGGCAAAGTCTCAAGCGAAAAAACCACATATACATACACATACATTTATAAACCAGGAAGGCTGTACAAGTCCTCTACAGCACAGGACCACCAGGTCATGAGGACATTCTCATCACAAAATATAGGCCTACCCTCACTGATCATTTTTACCTGTTTATCAGAGTTTTTGCACAAGGAAAAGTGAAAATCCTTGCTTATAGTCATTTACTAGTGTGGCAGTGTCGAGACTTGGCCTGGCCTCTCCGGCACTGCCACAGTGGCCGTGGGCTCACCCTAGCCCGTGAGCTGGACCACTTGCTGCTGTCAGGCAGAAGCCAGCGGGAGCCAGCTGGTGATCAGGCTTGGCAGCCCAGAGAGAGCCCAGCCACTCACTGGCCCTGCCCCAGTGACAGCGCATGGCAGGCAGGGCACAAGCACATGCCCCTTCTGCCACTGAGGACACTGGCCTCTAGCAGAGGGCTGGGGCAGGTAATACCTTCCTTTGACACCACCACATCCACCAGAGCCCTGAGGGACATGTGCCTCAAATTCCATCATTGCATTGCCCTGAAGTTCCCCTATGTGTTTTGCTTTTGAAATTGCAGGTTCCTACTCTTTCTGCATCCCCAGATGAAGTCATGTTCCCTTTGTCAGAAAGCCTCCAGCACTCCTTGCAGTCTTCTGTCTTGCAGTAAGACATGGAACAGCAGAGCAAGGTACAAATTCCACCCCACCTCCCAGTTCCTCCTTTTCTTCTCCCCTGAAATCAGGGCCACTTGAAGAAAATGATACCACCCATGAAGACACAAACATCTCCCACATACACCGTCACATGTTAACAGGTAGCCTTCTGGTGAAACTGCAGGTTTCCCTTTTGGACGAGTGTCTCTGCGTGGCCCCGAGAGAACCCCCTCCACATCAGCAGCAGCAGGGCTGCCTTCATTCCTCCCATGTGTGTTTTAGCTGAATGTTTTACCCACCTGCACAACAAGTAAAACATTGCAGGAGAAGTCTCTGAAGGAGGAAGAACTGAGAACTCAGAGAAGTGGATGATGCTGGAAGCCCTTATTTTTAAAGAGCTTTAGCTGGATAATTGTCCAAGACATACTGGTTTGTTGACTTTCCCGCAGTAAAAGGCACAGGGCTATTTAATTGATTTTAGACTGTAACTAAACATATACTTCTTTCAATATAATGAACTGCAATGCTACAATACTGCTCTCCTAATGTAGATTGATCCATTACAGATGAGTGTTTAGATCAATGTGTGATGTTCTTATTGGAAATAAAACTGTTTGCTCAAGTTCTCTGTGAAGACAACGGGCACTAATAGATGATATTTATGTGACAAGAAATGTCTCTCAAAAAGGAGATTGCCAAGTCCGTGTCCAACGACTGTAAAACCAACATTTACCCAGCAGCCATGCACACATTTTTAAAGACAACATCCCAAGGAACAGCAGAGGATCTTGTCAAAGACCTTCATGGCCATACACATTGACAGCAGAAGCCAGCCAGAGGAACAAAAACACCCACTTAAAGTGACATGGGCCAAATTTTATGAGGCTGTGACACTTGAAGAAGCCCCTAAATCCTTCTAAGTTTATAGCAACAGATACTTCACAGGTCTTTCATTCCTAGTGCT
The DNA here is from genome assembly GCA_024611175.1 of Megaceryle torquata. Lineage (NCBI taxonomy): Eukaryota > Metazoa > Chordata > Aves > Coraciiformes > Cerylidae > Megaceryle > Megaceryle torquata. The sequence continues at coordinate 18,685 of JANIJG010002124.1, read as the reverse complement.
CCCTTGAGGCAGGACCACTTGGCCCAGTTCAGCATGGCAGGCAAGGAATTATAAAAGGTAGAAACCTTTTATAAGGCCTACTTACAGCCCCTCCCTCTTTGGTGGGGACTGTTCCCCACCAGGGCAAAGCCGAGGTCTCAGCACGCTGGGAGTGGTGGGCTTACCTCTCTCGGCTCCATAGTCGTGCTCACTTTCCAGCAGGAAAGCTTATTGTCAGCTCCAGACACACTGGCACGGGAGGACATGGCGGCCCAGGCAGGGTTGCCACCGCTGGTGTTCATGTAGGACTGAAAAGTGCTGCTTACCCAAGCACATTATTCTGGGGTTCATTTCCTGCAGCGAGCAGCCGGCCTCCACCAGATAATTGTACCATGGTTTGTGTCCTGTATCCTCACAACCCATGTTTTGTCATCTCTGTGCATTTAGAGAAAAGTTAATAACTCCAGCTACCTTCCAAGTCAATTGTGATTAATAGATGTGCTTCTCTTGCTGGTAGCTATTTGTTGTGGTCTTTCATTACCTCACTTGTGTGGGGTATTTTTGTTTTCTCCCTTATGTGCTGAGGACTTTTTTCTACAAGCCGGAGCACGGGCTTGACTTTGCGCTGGATGGTGTCCCAGCCATTCATTACTGGGGCAGCTGCAAGCACTTCTCTTTCTTCTAGAGACAAGCCTCGCCTTTGAAGCACGCTGCCAGAGCCCATCGGGGTGCTTGGTGGGACAGGGCTGTGCCCACACTGCTGCACGGGGGCTGGCGGCCTCATGCTGGGAGGACCCCCAGCTCCTCAGGCAGGAAACCTGGGCAGAGTGGGCCCACGCCTGCCCCAGGCCCCCCCCTCCCACAGCAGGGAGGGCCCTGGCATTGGTGGTGCTGGGTGGTCTCAGCAATGTGGCCTCTCCCGGGCGATTGGCATGGCCAAAATGGCTGCCATGAGCGCCAAAATGGCTGCCATGGAACCTACCGCCACCACACCTCAGCAGCGTGGTCGCCCCCCTCACCCGACTGGTTGGGGCAGCAGCAGCCCCACTGGCAATTGGCTGTGGCCACTGTCGGTCTCAGAGCACAGGGGCAGTGGCTGCGGGGGAGGGCTGCACCAGCCCCTGGGCCAAAGGCGGCTTCTGCTGTGCTGCCAGGCTGGGCCCTGGAAGATCTCAGAGTGTCCTGACATGACTTTGGTGCACGAGCAGCCCTGGTGGCTCCAGAACCGGCAGCCCCGCACCGGACAGGCAGGCACTAGGAACAACAGGCTGTCCTGGCATCCCAGTGCCAGCTGGCCACAGATGTCCATGGTGGGACAGAGCTGAGGGGGCTCAGTGCAGTGATGCTCATCTTGCAGGAGGTGCCGGTGCTGTCTGTGAATATATTGGGTGATGGGTGTCCAGAGGTCAGGAGCAGACGCTAGGTCCGGGAAACTAAATGAAAGGACAAGGTAGACACAGAACAAATGATACTAAATGGCTTGTGAAAACGGAGCCATTAAGAGAACAATATTCTGCATTGGCCTTTAAATACAAATAGAGGAGAAAAATAGCCTTTAAATACAGAGGAGACTTGGTCAGTTTGTGAAACCAACAGCTGGAGCGTGTGGGGAAGGACTGCATCTGCTGGTTGTGTACTGCTCTGCTTTCCTTGCAAAAATCCCCTTCATGTCTATGAAACCAGCCTGTTGTGTTTTGTCCTCCCCTGAGGAGTAACACATGCCAAACACTTCTAGTCATCTCTGACCATAAGTAGCTGTGACTGTGTTGAGGGTAGCACGCATTTTCATCCTATGGTAAAGAAGGGCCAAAGGTGTGTGAGTAAGGAACTGTCTGTGCACAGAGAAGTGCACTATGAAACAGAGGCAAAGAACTGCAGTAGAAAATAGTTTTTCTGTGAGCAGTTGCCCTTTTGGATAATCTCAGTGTGTAACTTTGCACTTCACAGTCCTACCATGGCGTGAAGAACATCCGTTTAAACGTGAGCTCTATAGGTGTGCAGCACATGGTTTAAGAAATGGGCAGGCACAGGCCTGCTGACAACACCTCAGCAAGGCTGAGACTGGTGTCTTCCTATGGAAGGGTCTACACAGGGGATGTTCTATTTTTATAGCTCTTCTTGTCTTAGAAAGGTTGTGCTTCCATGCGTGTGCACTTAATTTGTGATTGGCTGGCACTTTCCATCCTGAAGGAAGTCAGGCCCAGGCTGAAAGTTGTGCCCAGAGTCACTCTCACTTATCTTTACAGAGAGGAGACATTGGCCAGTGGCACATTTAGTCTGGTGCTGTAATGGAAGCAGGTCTGGAAACCTCTTCACACCTATAGCATGGGGGCCTCAGAGCCACTCACTGTGATCCCACTCAGGCCACACTTACCTATAGCTCAGATCAGGCTCATTCTCACTGCCTATTGCTCACTTCACCACAGCTCTCACCAGCAAAGGAGCTGCCTTGGGTCTCAGACAGGTAAACTCTTAGAAGCAGGATGGACACCAGGCCCTGGCAGTGCCAGAGGCATGAAGCACTTTCAGATATTGTCCCAGAACTACAAAATCCCCTTCTATTATTCTCACTCGTGTGAAAACTCTGCATGAGACAAAGGAGAAACTACCTTCTCTGATCTTCCCTTGCCAGTATCTTCCTCATGTCTGCATCTCTGAGTTACCTTATGGAGCAAAACCAGCTGTTTAACTTCATCGGGACTCTGAATTTTGTCTGAAGACACCTGTGTCATCCCTCAGGCCACAGGAGCCCAATCTATGTTGACCCAGGAACCTTGCTATTCATGCTCATCCCATAATCCCTGCTCTTACAGCAGCCCTATAGTTCTCTTGGTCTTGGGAGCAGTGCTTAACCCACCCTGTGCCTCTCCTTTATCTTTGGATTTGCTAGTGAGCACCGCCTGTGTTTCTGCTCTTGCAAATTGCACTGATGAGATGAAAAGCTACAGTTATGTAGCATATATGCAGAATAAAACTATGTAACTTAAACAGTGGTAGGTAGTATCTGTGAACATTGAAGGTTCACCAGCAGCAAGCAGCCTTTTTACTGAAGAGCTCCTCTTTTGTCATTATCTTGATGTACTTTCAAAAGGAGTCCATCAGGGAACTCTGTCACTAGTCAAAGCAGATTTCTCCTTTAAATAGCACAGTCAGCCTTAGTTGAGCACTAAGGCCTCAATTCAAGAAAACTCACCAGATCAGAACAGCTGCCTCGGAGGGAAAAAACCAACCTTCAATACCTGGGACTTTCACTCAGAAGAGAAAAGCTTAAAAGAAAAAAAAAACAAACAAAAAACAACCCAAAACCAAACAAAACCAGGAAGGGAAAGCCAGACAAATTCCCCTTAGAATATGGTACAGATTTAGCAGGGAGAGAAACCACCATTCAAACAAACTACTGAGGGCAACAGTAGATTTTCCAGCTCCTGAGGCCTTCAAATCAAGACCAGATCCCTTCTGAAGGCTAAATTATACCACTCCTCTTCGGAGGAACTGGCTGTAGCTGTAGCAGGACCCCCGGCAACCTTTCCCACAGCCACAGCTCACCAGCCCCACATGTGAGCCTCACCTTGCCTCCATCACCTTCATTCTCCGTGGCTCCAGTGAGCCACACCTGCCAGCTGAGCAAGACCAGCATTTGGCTATCAGCAACCAAACATTTCCAAAGGAGGGGAAGGCCTGAAGAAATCTGTGCTTGAGCTTCTGCTGTCACCCCCTCACTCTTATCATCTTTCTGCTGGAGATAGGGTTGACTCACCCGCAGCGTGCTCTCTGCTTGGCACGCTCCACGCCATCTGCGCCATGGCCAAGGAGTAATCTTCGCACAGGTTTCCTGCCATCACAATGAGATGGGGCTTTCACACTCCTGAACTAGCTGTCTATCAGCAAAAAGAAGGGGATCTTGGCAGGGGCACCACAGTCACCTCTTTCCATCCTTACTTCCATGAGTTTTTCCAAAGGTTTCAGGGGTGGCCTGTATTTGCTGTTCACAGTTGGCTTTGTCACACTGCCTGCTCCCAAGTCTCAGGCTGCCAGCATCTCTCCCCTGGATGACTTGGCTCGTGTTATTTTGTGTTAAAGCTGGTATGTTTTTTTAATGGCTATAAATAAGTTAAAATCACATCTTTAATTAATCACTGCACTTCATATTTTAAGTGGAGATTTTTTGTAATGACTCGTTTATGATTTTAAGATGCCATTTGCTTACTGTCAAATGTATTGAGGTTTTATCCCTCTGTGTTTAACAGGTCCAGGACAGGCAAAATTTCATCATTGAAAGATTCTAATCCATTTAGTCTAGAGCAAATAATTGGTTACTAAATAAGCAGGAAGAGACCGAGTGTATACTTCTATCTAAGCAACAATGAACTTCGAGCAATAGACAGTACGTTCATAATCTTAAAACCATTTAAAACTAATCTTAAAATGTTTATTTTTCACTCACACAGGTTTGAAATTGGAAATACATATGTCTGGATGACTAAAACATGAACAACAAATAGGAGCAGCAGCATGTAAAGTATAGAGAAGTAGAAGCATTAATAGAAATATTTCTGCTATAGCAGCTATTAAATGATTTTTTTTTTACGGTTTGGAAGAAGAACCCATATGTTTATAGGATTTTTTCCCCCCAATTAAAATATGTGCGTGTATGTGAGTGTGTCGTGTCTTCCTCTAAATATTCTTTAGGTACACACACAGAGCGCACGTATAAAATGTCTATCAGCGAAGGGAGAGACATTTTTCCTTATTTTCCTTCCTTTTCCTTCCTGTTCCACTAGCAGGCAGAAAAGCACACCCAACCCAACACCATCAGCATCTTCACAGCACCTCCCTTGGGGTGCGGGCACATTTTCAAAGGTCAGTTCGTACCCTTTGTCACCTTCCACACCCGTGAGGACCAGCAAAACCCCAGCCTGGCTGGCCTGCCTGCTTCATGCATCAGGATTGTGCCTGCAGTTGAGAGCAGAAGTAGCTCACCAGCACCAGGCGCTCCAAGTCACAGCCCTTTCCTGATGCAAACAGGAAACGCAAGTGACGAGCAGGTGGCTGCATATCCAAAAATGTGGTTATTCCCTGACCTCATTTTTTTTTTCTCGAGGGAGCACACGGTTATTTTATATAGTATCTGAAAAAGCCATGGGAAGAACTCTTGCACTGGAACTACAAAAAAGAAAAACAAAACCAACCAAACTACTTCTACCTCAGTTCCTAGACAACTCGAGTCTGATGTGAAGTACATTGTCTGTCTGCTAGAATTGAACCCAGGCACTCACCACTTTGTTAGCTTAAAAATTTTGAGCAATTTTTTCCATTTATCTGTATTCTCCCCAAAATCATTTCACACATTTCTCAGATACATCAATCCTTCCGGCATTCCGCTAAACACTCAGTAGGATGCCCTGCTATAAATATAATAAAGCCTTTTATTATGTCCATTAACCACGGACATGTGTGCTCCAAAAGTTTCCTGACACGCAGTCATTTGCGGCTTTTTAATTACAAACAGAAAAAATCTACCAGCAGACTGGAAGTGGATCTTTATGTGTGTGTTTTGAGTATGTTCTCCAATGAGCTGATGGCACCCCCACCCTCCTCCCGATCCACTGGAGACTCTCTGCATGTGCACGTATGTGCACAAAAAAAGCCAGGAATACAACCCATGAGTCCCGGGTGATACAGATCCGTCAGCTGCGCCGACCCCGGGGGGCTTATGCAGGTTTTCAAACCCCAAGAAGACCCATCAACTCATTTTTATCAGTACACTAGGATACCCTCTCCAATTTGCAGACCTTGCTCCCCTTGAATTCAGCAGGGAAGAGAAAAGGCCCAGTAAATTACTCGACAAATTAAGTCATATTTATTGAATGCATTTTATTTCAACAACCAAAAAATTCTAACAGCCTAACAATGCACATAAGTTAAAAATTAATTATCACTTAGTGATAACAAAGATAAAGTTGATTTACATGGAAAAAAGAACATTTACAATATGTTAATCCTTATTCACATTGTTGATACCGCAATAAAACACAATTTGTTTTTGTTTTTGTTTTTGTTTTATTTATTTATTTTTTATTTCACAAAAAAGGCGGAAAATTGTGCTTTGTTAAGAGGCACTACAAGAAAAGTTTCTTTCTCCAAATAGATATTATATGATGGATATTGAATAAATAGACATATATGCATTGTAATTCGCAAAGTTCTGGCAAGACCACAGGCTAAAATGCCCACAGATTCACTTAGAACCACTGCAAAATTGGCAGTGAAATTAAAAATAAAAAGGCAAGACTCAGCATTGAAAAAATACCTAATAAAATTTTTGGTTGAAGTGTAAAAGATACCAAATGTTGACGCCATCATCAGATGAACAACCTTACACAGCTTGGCAAAATTCAGTTTCCTGTCAAATGTATGGAGTGGTTTCAGCTACAGGATAAGAAGACAGTTTTGAAAGAGTAGTTCCAAGAGAAACATAAAGCAGCAACCACTGAAATTCTGATCAAAGCTGCAGTATACTACAGAAATAAAGGATGAAGAGCAAAAGGGCCATTAAGTAAGCAACTCACCATCATTTTGCAAAGGTATATGAAGTTTATGCAGAGATACTCTTATGTTTCAAACATTAGTTCTGAAAAAAATCCCTTAAAAACTCCAGAGGTTACTGAGCAGCTAGAATTAGCTTGTATTGCAACGTCTTCTCCCTGTATATTGTCTGTTCTGAGTAAATATCTACACATAGAGGTTTGTTTTCCATTTTTAGCTCCTACCTTTTATACCTTTCAAATATATAAATAGTATTAACAGTTATATTACATTGCCTGGTGTAGTAAACAGAAAGTAACTTTCAAAGTGATATTGCATGAGGTCTTTGTCAAGGTTATTACATGAAAAGCCCAGGTGAAAAAAGGAAGAAAAAACCCAGCAACCTTGTTGGTGTGGTTATGATTGCAATTTGAACAGGCGTCTGAAATCAATCCAGCTGCAGGAGTAGCAAAGGTGAAGTCTTGGCTCGGAAATCATTGCACAGAAATGAAAAGTAAATGCTACTTGGTGTCCCTTTTGACACGATGCCTCAGAACGGGTGGAAGCTATAGTAGATTGCAACTTTAGTGCTCATGCCACTGAAGAGTCAGTCAGTATTAGCACTGCTTTATGTAACACAGCTGCTAGCTAGGTCGCTGCAAAACCCTTCGAGAAGGAGGTGGGTGGGTGGGAAGGGCTTCGGGCACCTGCGACCCCCGCGGCAGGGAGGCTGGGAAGTGCCCGCGCCTCAGACGCTGCGTGCTGGAGGTGAGCTGTAGCCTAGGGGACCCGCGGCTGAAAACACTTCATTTCACTGGCACAAAACGCGTGGCATGGAGGAAGCCCAGCAAAACCAGAAACACAGGGGAGGCTGGTGAGAGGGGCGAACGCGGAGTCAGCAACGCAAACCCTCCATCTGTCAGCGATTTACCTGGACAGGACTGTTGAGACTGTGGCGTATTGTGTCCCAATGTAACTTTACACGTGTGTGTGTGTGTGTGTGTGTGTTTCACCTCAGTATAAACAAATAGCAACGACAAGAAGGAAGCTTATAAATTTTAAGATCTGAAACAGAGAACAGGTAAATAAAATCCACAGTAAAATGTGGTTCATAGTATGAATTCCATACATCAAATCTCAACACGTTATCTTTCTTCTCTTTCTATAAAGACCTCATTCATGGACAAATCTTCTATGCACTGAATTTCAGTTTTAGTCATTCTGAATCCTATGAAAATTCATCTGTTCACTACAGAAAGGACTGTCTGGAGAGTGGAACATGCTGTATCCTTTTTAAGTGTGCATTGTGTTTAAAGTACTTTAACTTACTAGTTCTCTTTTTAAGGTGCCCTGATTTGTTTTTCCATTTTCTCTCTTTTTTTTTTTCCTCTCTCTTCTTTTTTTGGCAGTGTTGATTTACGTCTTTAAATACATACCTCAAAATTACCCATCAAGTTGCCAGATAGGAAGCCGTATAATAATGAAAAAAAAAAAAAAATCAGGGATAAACATAGAAAATAAATAGGAATTCAAAAATAGTCACCACACCCTGAGAGCAGGTGGCAGTTTATCAAAAAGCCAAAGCAACTCATTGTGAAGTGGTTTTAATACATAAACAAGTCTCATCTTTAAAGAACTCATTTCACAGTCTATACTTTCAGGTTGTAAGGTTTCGTCCCATGCAATTTTAATATATATATATTTTATGTAAATATATATATATACACACAGAGTTGTAAATTTTCCTTCATTGATTTCATAGGACTTTTTCTTCCCATTTACTTGCTAGATGTCCCTTTCATAAGTGCAAGATTAATGAAGGCATAATCCTATGTGATTACAATAATTACGTCAGTCAAATGCAGGAAGTGTAACACTCGAGTGTCTGTGTCAAGGCAATGTCTGATCAGGCAATTCTGAATTCATTCAGTTTGCACATGGGCCATGCGCAATGGAAACAAACAAACAAAAAGTAAAAAGAGAGAAAAAACAAAAACAAAAACGAAAACCCAGAATATCCTTGGATCAATGTATTGCTTTCTGCACTCCTATCTCACATTATCTCTGGTCGATGTCCACTGGAGCCGCCTTGCTTTTGTCGGGGTTCTCCTCGTCGGGCTCCACTTTGTACATTTCCTCAGAGCCCTCCTCACTGTCGTTCTCCTCTGACTCCGTCAGCAGCTCCTCATCCTTGTATTCTGCCACATCAACCACCGTTCCCATATGCTCTTTTAGCTTCCCGTGGTGCTTTACGTGGTAACGTTGGTTCTGGAAGAATTTGATGATGGTGTGTTTGGGGAGATCCAGCTGAGCAGAGAGGGTGTGGATGGCTTCCTGGTCAGGGTAGAGACCCACATCGTGGATAAAGCTTTGAAGAATACCTAGAGCTTCCAAGGAGATCTTGGTACGGGATCTTGGCTTTTTGGCACAACTGTCCTCAGCAGGTGGAGGAGGAGCCTCTTCTCTAGGTGGGGAATTCTCCTTTGTAGGCTGGGATTGCTGTCTGTGCAGCACCTACAAGATCAAACAGACACAGATTTCATGTACATGCTGACCCCCTTGGTGCATGAAATAAGGGCACTCGTACAGGTCTTTGCACAGGTTCTACTTCGCTTTGGTGAAGGGAAGTACTCATTAATAGTCATTTTCCTCTACCTTACTCACCTGTAAGACAGCTGCACCAGTAACTACAGACTGAAAGGAGAAAGTGATATAAAAGGTAAACAATACAAAATAATAAATACAAAGTGCAAGTAGTCAAAAGAAATATAAAACAGCCCAAACAAACATTAAATGAAAAGGTATTACAGTCTCGTGGTCACGATGGCTGGCCAGTTGTCCCATCTCACACAAGTCATTCTCCCTCTTTGCTCCTCTTCTCCCCGCTCCTTGCTTTCTCTCGTCTCTCTAGGCTAGAGACTCTTGCTGTTTCTGTGAGATGCCAAGCACCGCAAAGGCCTAGTCACACATGGGATTGTCAGGTGCTACTTTATCATGAATAATCATTTGGCATTAAAATCCAGCACAGCTGCTTTATGAAAGAAAAAAAAAATAACAAAAGTGTAGAGATTTGTTAAGATTTCCCTTCTATGAAGAGTGACATTATAGTCGGTTCAGCTGCTTCACAGAGCTGCCTTTAACGTGTCTCTTGAACAGTTTGTCCTATATTACATCTGTATTAATTTCACTAGCTGAGTAGTTCTGAGTTCAAATAATTGTAACGTTCCATTCTGAGAAAGCTTCTGAGCAAGCACGCTTTGCAGTCGCGCAACAGATTTTCACCAGCAGTACCTCCTTTCGGCAAGTGTAAACAAAGCACATGTAGCTCTTAATCTTCCTAACAGCCACTTACAATGGCTAAGAAAGGGCCTTGTGCAGCCCTTATTCCAGAGGAAAAAATACCTGCTCTGAATTGTTAGAATCACAGAGGAGCTCCACATGCTTTCTTTAAAACCAAATCTATACAAGAGAGATTACCAGCAAAAATCCCCTACAGGACTGGGGGCTGTATTTGCCCAGAGGTTTCTTCAGATGCAGGGAAGTAATTATTAGAACTCAACGCTACAGAGCTAACAAAATCAATATGGATAAATATTTCCTCCCACAAATAAGAGGGAATTCTGACTCTTCACCCAAGAAGAAAATGTCTTTGCTGCAAACTGCACCATCCAGAAAATCAACCTTACATTAAAGCTCTCTAAAGGGAAAAAAAAAAAGATAAGGATAAATAATGGAAATGCGGTGAGAACTTGCACTGAGTTTTACACACGTGTTGAGCCCCCAGTAAAATGCTACACTAGGCAAGTTATCACTATGAGAGGGAAGTCCACTGTGAATATCAGCCTGGTACACAAATAAATAAAGAGGCTCTCTGCTGAAGAGCCCTTTATTCATTTCCTTCATCACACTCTGCTGTCACAGTAATTTACCACAACGCAACAAACACCAACAATTTCCGGTCACAGTTTTGTAAAGCACGTTAGAATCCCTAGCCACTGCCCACCACACGTGTGGCCAAGGAGCCAAACCTGGAGGAGATGCTGTGGAAATGAGCTGAGCCGCAGCCTGGCCATGGACTTTCTGCTGCTGCTGCACCTGACGGCCAGCCAAGAGTGGTGACACCTCCAGCTGCTGATCAGCACCAGCCACAGAGGAGATTCATTTCCTACCAAGAATGTAAATACTCAGGGTGTCAGAGACAGGGAGCCAACCCAGTGGCTGAGGGAAAGGAGAAACTCTAATGGAAATGAGGGATATTCTTGTTTATGTTTTATTACATCTCTTGTATTACAAGAGCATAATGTTCCAATGAACAGAATTGTTCAGCTGCTTTTTGAGGATTTATCTTTTGTCCGTGGATTGCTTCCCAAGAGAAGGACTGATGTTTCCAGATCCATACCTACATCATCAGGGGGCACTGAAAGCAGCAGAGCCAGAATCACTGACACGAGCTAAGGACCCGGCCCCATAAATTTGTCACACAGCCCCTATCTACTTTATGTCCCCTGTTGTGCGCTCTGATCCTGTCCCCTGACACTGTAAGGCTCAGAGCAGCCAAAAATCCTCCAGGATTTAACACACCACCACAAATAAGAGGCCAGGGAATTTACAGACAGCATCATATGAAAAGCCTCAAGGAGCATTGCTAATCACAAGCCGAATTCAAGTAGCATCTAACAGAGAGAAACACATCCAGAAAGAGTGCAAATTACTCTGTTCATTCTTGTTGGAGCTGGGAGTGGGCTTTTCTTTCTCTTTTCAGTTGACAAATAGCACGAGAAATGATCCGGCTTAGAAAATGTTACAAGACTTACAATCAAATATAATGATGAAAAAAAATCCACAATACAGGATCAGCAGCAGTAAAATGTTTAATTTGAAGGAGATGAAGAGATGCCTACAGCATCTATAAAGCAATCAACCAAAGAGAGGGCTGAGAGCGGGAGGGAAAGAATAATTGTACTTAACCCTTCCTTTTCTGGAGTGACCTCTCCATTCTCTCCAGAAGAGAGAACACATAAGCCAGGGTTTATCAATGTAAAAGATTAGAAAAAAAGTCTGTATTTTATTTCACTTACCATTTTCCTAAGTAATATAAAAACCTAAAGCTACTCCTGTAACAGATACATCTCATGATTTCACTAACTTTCAGGGGGCTTGTTCTGGATTTCCAGTGGCATTAACAAAGGATTTCAGTGACACAACATTTTTCAATCACACGACATTTTTCAGTCACACAACATTACCCGTACACAGAGAGAAGGATAAATGCACAGAATTACTTTCAGGTTCAGGCTGCGATCAGTTTTGTATTTCCGCCCAATAATATGGGCTATTTAATACAAAAGAGCCTGCTTTCTATGGGAAACAGATCAACTGTTGAGGCACACAATATAATATGAAATCTAAATTACCTTTTTGTTAAATATTTGCTTTGAACTACATTTGTAAACCACGCTGGTTGATTTGGGCAATTTGTTTACCTGATGTCCGGCTTTCCAAGCCACAGCCTCATAGAGGGAACCAACCCTTTCTGGCAGTTCCAGCTTGTGGGTCATTATTTTGCTCTTAAATCTACAGGTAAAATTTTCACTGGCTTCATGCACTGCTGTGCACACCCTGCTGTAACGCTCCAGATTTGGGGGCAGTGCTGCTTTCCTTCTCTACTGCAAAGAAGGAAAGCCACTGATCTCCTGTGATTAAAGTACAGACTGCAGCACATTTTCCAGGGCAAATAAACCCCCCAGATGATGGTCTCAGTTACCACTAAATACCACGGGTATGGTGGGCTTCAGAGAGAAGAGATAAAAACAGCGGCCATGCTCCTTTTCCCAAGAAAGCTGGCACTGGGCTCAGAAGGATGCACATCCCAGCGTAGGTGCACTGGACCCCCCCTTTCCCAAACCCTACTCCTTCCTCTGTGCCCTTCCCCACCTCTCCCAGGCCACAGGTGGGGCAGCCTCCTCCTCCTCCACAGCCACCACCATGTGGAGCTGACTTCCCTTTCCCTCCCTCCCTCCCTCCTCACTACTTTCAAATCAAATGTGCAGATATAGATTTCCTTCCATGCCCACAGGACTTATTTTTTCCATCCCTTCAAGAGATTTCATTTTTAAACGCAACAGGCATGGCTGCTCTTTCAGCATTTCACAACAGAGCACCTTTGGAAGATGCTGCTTTATGAAGGTTCATTCAGGTAGACTTTAAACTAATTTTTTTCAAACAAATTAACAAGCCCGGTAGAAAACTTACAAGAAAACAAATATGATGGAAGTTGACTTCAAAAGATAAAGTGACTGGTCTTAAATGGCACTGTACTGAAATATGATTTGAAGGCTACAATGAAAACCAGCTGGAAGCCATGTGTAAAATATAATAGTACATGCCTACAGGAAAGGAAGTGAGATATTGAATGATTAAGTTTAGGAGAGTATATAATGTAGTGTATCATTACGGGAGTGATCGGGATTACTTATAATAAGCTAAGGGTTTGTGGTCTTTCTAAAATCCAAATCCAAGAATTATTAGGGGGAAGGGATCACCACACTGTTTTACATATATCCGCTCCCCATGTTGGGATGCTCCCACAGGAGAAACCTGACTTCAGCAGACTGGGACAGCCACGTTCCCACAGAAAAGAGAGGTGAGCGAACCCACACTGAATGATGAGCGTCATGTAATTGCAGTCTGTGTCTGCACTGCATTTAATTTTGGCTGGATTCTCTATCCCACTGATGTTTGTTTCCGTTTCCACACGCTTTCTAGCTAGAACTAGACACATGAAAATGGTGAGTTGCTAAGGAGAGCCAAGAAGGATGCTTGAGCGGGGTACACACACGCACTCGGGCACCCGCTGAAGCAAGGCAGTGTCTGACAACACTCGCTCTGTGCAGTGCCGCCTCTCGTTGCCCAGACAGCTATCGCAGCAGATTAGAAACAGGAGCTGCATTTCTACACAAAAACCTCGAGCTCTTTTGTTTCGTACTGTGGTTCTGCTCTTCCGTTTGCAGACAGGATTAGTCATGTGAGCTCCCTTCCAATGGGTTTTGCTGAGATGATGAGGTGCCCCTTACTCTGAGAAACACCAAAGTTACAATCTTGGAAGACAAGACTGCATTTGTAACAGAGACTGCCCTTGTCGAACAGACGCTGCCTTCTCCTGCGCGTGGACGGAGCGAGCACCGACAGGTACCTCAAGTGGTGTGTGCTGGTCAGTACCAATTCTCATAACTGAAAACCACAGGGAGCAAAGTTGAATGGATCGGTGTTCTCTTCATCAGGGGAAATTTAAACTGGATATTAGGAAAAAATTTCTTCACTGAAAGGGTTGTCAGGCAGTGGAATAAGCTGCCCAGGGAAGTGGTGGAGTCACCATCCCTGGAGGTGTTTAAAAGACCTTGTTGTGGTGCTTGGTGACATGGTTGAGTGGTGGACTTGCCAGTGTAAGCTTTGTGGTTGGACCCTGTTATCTTAAAGGTCTTTTCCAACCTAAATGTTTCCATGATTCTTTTCTCCGTGGTGGGAAGGGGTCTCACCTTCCAGCTTTGGTTTACATGTACATCGCTGTTACAGCCAGCCATACCACTGTATCACACCAAGGACTTTTATGCCAAAGAGAGCAAGTTTTTAGCCTGCTTAAGGGGCACAAAGTAAAAGCCAGAGAGAATGCACACACGTAACAAAATGTAGGTTCAGTACCTGTGTTTGGTACATCTAACATCAGCCATCTATTACACCCCTTACAAGCATTTGAGGCTAGTCAGCAGGATCTACCACCAGTTTGACCGAATGCACAAACAGACTCAGCATGCACTTCATGTAAGCAAGCCTGCTGGAAAAGCTCCTTCCCAATGACTAGCTTAAGTCAAGGGGAAGGTGGAGGACGAGCCTGAACAAGGTGTTCAGCTGCACCTTACTGAGACCTGTAGCTGGAATTTGCAAGACTTCACCTCTGCAAGCCAAGAGCTCCCAGGCAGTGCCTAGCTATGAGTTTACTTAAGAGAAAACCTCCATCACCTTGCAAAGAGATCTTAGACATAGGAGGCACTGTCTCTCTTAGTAGATTTTACAGCAATAATCTGCAGGAGATTAGCTGTTCAAACAAACAGCTTCGCACTCCCTAGCCTCAGTCTCTCTTTCTCCATCCACAGAAATGTGCAAGAAGAAACCAGAGCAAGCTGCTGCCATAAACAGGCTTGCACCCCAGTCTCCCAGTGCGGGGCTCAGAGGGGTAAGAGCATTAATTAGACACAGTCACTGTGCCAAGATACTTTACAGGTTTCCTAGGAATGTCTGTACACGAAACTGTAACAGAAGTTACAATTTGCAGCTGTGTTCATTTCTTTCCTCTCAAAAATGTGGGGTTTAGGCTACTCGTTTTTTTTTTCTTGCAAAAATATGTTCATTTGGGTAAACACTGCAGCATTAGTCGCAACTCCAAATGAAGTATTTTCTTTGGGCTCATTCTCACAGCGCTGAATTCATGCCTTGACACCATAAAGCTGTGTTAAAGACTGTGGTTTAGTTTCCTTGCTTTTCCTGGATTATACAGTATCCTAAGGTCAAAATTCAGGAAAATCCAAAACTGTTATTAAAAAAGAAAAAGTATCTATGAAGTGATGACAAATTGCAGACTACAGGTGTTAGATTACATTTTGACTCCAGGCAGGTTTAATATAGTTTAGTTTCCCTTTACAATTGCCCTCAGCAGGTACTGTTATCAGTAAGGGATTTTAAAAAATATATGGTACTCAATAAAAGAAGACCGTGTCAAAAGAAATCAATATGAGCGTGCAAAATGGTAGGAAGTCTGACATGGATAAATATGTTCACTTTCATCTAACTTCAGTCTGAGCTTCTTTTAATTTTGTAGCTCAAACACTAGCCGTGCATCCCGTGCATTTTCCAATGCACCTTAGTAATTGTTTCGCAAGAGTAAACACCGTTATTAGAGATAATTACAAGAAATGTTTGTGATATGATGTGCCCCATCTCATGCAAGCCAGACCAAATCAGCCAACCGGAGCTGGTGGCTATAACAATTTGTAACCCTGGGTGCTATTCAGCTGCAAAGACAAAGTAGTCACACAGTAAAAATATCCCCCCAGATATTCAGGTCTTTCCAATCACTCTTCATCTGCTACTGGTCACCACTGGAGTCAGACAATGGAATCAGACAAACCTGGTGTTCTAAATCTCTCAGCGCTGAGGTACAAGTCACTCTCCGAGACACACAAAAGGGGAGTCAGAGAGAACTGTCAGGAGAAAAATGAGTTCCAAAGGGAACCCAAAGTCAAAGGCAAGTTTGGTTTCCAGGCTGGAATGTGAGCTGGTTGAAACGATTCATTTTAACATCTTTGGAGCACACTCGCCACATGCTTCCCTTTGCTTTATGGTGGTTGCCTTGCTCAAGGGCAGGAAATAGGCAGTGATCTGAAAACATGGCAAGACACTGAACAAAGACCCAGTCTCTGAAACAGCAGGCCCCCTCCTGCAATACTCCAGGACCACACTGTCAAATGTGGTCAAAAAGGTGACAAAAAAAGACACCGGGAAGAAACAAAATAACAAAAAATTCAGTTGTGCATCGCTTTTGCCATTCCACACAAAGTGATAAGCATAAGTGTTAGCAAAACACAATTAATCTTGATTTGAAGGCGGGGGGAAGGTGTCTCCCACCCCCTCCCCAGCACACACTGCTCCCATTAATGCTAACAGGAGCTTAGCATGCATCAAAGAACAAATGCACCACAAAACATTTTTAAGAGCTATCATCACTGGAGATAAAATATAAATTACAGTCTGATTACACTTTGCTGCTGAGAGGCTACATGTGCAGCGTAGCTCGTAGTGACAACTGGAGATGACCAGATAAACTCTTGGACAGGTCTATGGTTACTGTAAAACATCTGTGCTGAGAAATCTTTCCTTGTCTTTGCTTTCCTTTCAAGAAGCTGTGGCACTGCTGTCTGCACAGTTGTTTGAAGAATGTTTACAAATCAGCTTGACAAAGAGAAAAAAAAATTCTGCCATCACTTGACCACAATCATGATCTTATTCTTCAGTAATGCGTGGTTTATTTCCCTTTCCTGATCTCTGTTAATAGACAGCACGTGCCTACACAATAGCCACTATTTTGTCTGTATAATGTTAAAAAAATAAATCACAAAACTCTGACAATGCAGACCAGTGTCCCGGTGTTTCCTGGGGTAACTGCTCTCCCTCAAACGCTAACTCAACTCTTCCCACAAAAACACAGGCACAACTTTCATTGCTGTGCAAGTGCCTGAGAACTGGCTGATTTTATGGGGTAGCATAAATGAGCTCATGCTGATGAACGTCAGTGGACTAGCTCCGAATTTCCCATCTTTGGCTGGTTTAAGCCAGATTCTTAGGCTTACTGCACAGTAACTGCAGCCAAGAATGGATACCCCTTTCTCCAATACCTAGCTGCAGCCTGGGGGGGTTGTCAGCAGCCCGCAGGTGGAGCTGGCACGTACCTACTGTAGAGACACGCAACAGGCCAGGTCCGTTCCGGCTTCTGCTGGCACAAACCAGGGTGCCAGTGACAGAGGAGAGGCCAGCACAGCCAGGAAACGTTGCACAACGCCACTGCAGACTCTCTCCTGAAGGCATCGGTGATGGATGGCTCCATTGTCTGGGGATGGGGGACGGCCAGCACAGCTGGCATGGGGGCTGGCTTGCTGCATCCCCCAGCAGGCAGGCAGGCAGGACTCTGCTGGCCTTGAAGAAGCCATGCAGGCCTCTCCTGTCTGTAACCTGCGATAAAAAGGCAGCCTCCCCTCACAGGGGAAAAAGCAACATCCCCGTAAAGATTCGCGCTGCCCTTCTGCATGGTGATGCTAACTGGAGTCCCATCCAAGCGGGACTTTCAACATCTGCGTGCGCGTCGAGGGCGACAAAACCCTCCACTTAGCGCTTGCCTTCTTCAAAACAAGACCAGGAGCTCTGTGGGCTTCTGACTTGCCTCTTTTGTGCTTTCTCTTGCAGCCCCTGCAAGGATCTCCAGGGTTTTATGGTGTGAAGAGCCCTGCTTGGCAGTTTCCAAATAGAGCCTGAGCTTGGCTGTGGATGGAGAGAGGGCCTGTCCGAGATTTCGGCTTGACTCTGAGTTTCTCCATCCCAACCCTGCTAATCCTAATGAGGCGCTGGCAAAATGCCACAGGAACTAGGGAAGCAACGAGAGGCTTTTTAGTTTGCTTTACTGCAGATGATATACTACTGAGATCTTCTATGTTTTGTTATTTAGTTACCACTACACATGCTCTCTTTCAAAAATCAGAAGAGTACCCACGGGCAGTGTGAGCAAGACCTTCCTTGAGAAGCCCCAACCTAAAGCCATGCTTAAGGTCAAGCTCTAAACCCCTAACTGTGGTGGCAGTAATGGCACCACTCTAATCATGTTTCCAGTTACTCAGATCAGTAGTAGGCACTGCATTATTTCAGGAAGGATATGGTTGGATTAGACAGTGGATTTGGAGCGGGGGGGTGGGGGTGCAGGGGAGCAATTATTTGTCCCATCAAACTGTTTTAGGTCTTTACAGATGGCTATTTGGAGTTCCAGGAATACCCGACTGTACTGCTGATTTTTACAATAGAGGCAGTTAGAATTCAGGAGAACCTGACTGTTATGGTTAGTTAAAATAGTAGATTTGTGCTGATAAAACACTACTCAGCATGTTTTTTGCTTTCTAGACGTAACCACCAATACACTTAATAACAGGACTTGAGCAAACTATACTGTGTGAATCAAACACATAAAAGTATAAATGCTCCTTTTTTTAGAAAGCAAGTCTTAAAAAGTGCATTATAATCAACTACCATGGTAAAAGCAAAATATCTAACATTACCACACACGCAACTGGCATAATGTGCTTTATTATACCCTTAGCTTGAAACTGGGTAAATAAAAATCAAATTACCAAAGTTCAGTCTCCCGCACAGATTAGGGCACTAAGGACAAGAGGCCTCAGAGAATTAGATCTGAAACCCTTTGTCTTCATGCTTAGATTCTGGAAAAGGTGGGCACGTCCAGATGATTGGCCCAGGAAGCTATGCTAGTGTCAGTGCTCTCTGTGTCTCACTGCTCTGACCTGTAACTATTTTACAGATTCTGGATGCTGGAAGAAAAAGGCTTTACAGAAAGTAAACAGTACCTGCA
>JANIJG010002123.1:23616-38367 GCA_024611175.1 Megaceryle torquata | reverse complement strand
TTTTTTTTTTTTTTTTTTTTTTTTTTTTTTTTTTTTTTTTTTTTTTTTTTTTTTTTTTTTTTTTTTTTTTGATCACTTCACTTGAGGTTACTTATTTGCGTGACAAAGTAACTGCTTCATTACTGACAATTAAGTACCAGATTGGATCAACAAACTGAATGCTCAAATTTAAAGATTGCTTTGTGTGTGTGCAGTTTTCCAGTATTCCAAGTATCACAGGATAACAAACAATATTATCAATACTGAAAATCTGCAGTAAGTCATTATGCTTTCAAGATATTAACTTATCTAAAAGTATCCTTAAAAAAATAGTTAGTATAGCATTAGTATATTTATAGAGATTTTTAAAATTCTTATAAAAAAATCTCTAAGTCAGGGCATAATTTTAGGGGAAAAAAAAAAAAGGTGATTCATTTCCAAGAAAAAAAAGTCTAATCTATAGTTCCTTTTTTACCGTTTGCATCATCCATAGTACAAAGTTAAATAGGTAGATGTCTTACAAAATACATCTAGAAATCTAAGTTCCTTTCTTATTCAAATGAAAATACACACAGGGAATTATTGCTGTGAACACATAAATACAGCTATTCCTGATGCAATCTAATTCTCATTGGGTATGAACTGAAGGTATACAAGAAGAGAGGTATACACCTGACGAGTCTGAAGAATTTCTTATCCTTAAATCAAACCAGAGAGTATATTGAGAGGCCAGTTCCAAAGTAAAGGAGGAAGGAAATTTAAGCCTAGGGAAGAAAAGACAATCATTTTGAAGAGAAGCATAGGCAGGAAAAAGCAAAATAATAAAAGGAAGAATTCAGTGGAAGTAACAACATGGTTTCAGGTGAAAATGTAAGGCTATGTGAGAGCATGAGGCATGAATACCATTTGCTTGTGTGCAGAAAAAGACATTCAGTCCTATCCCTTCTTTATGCGCTGCATAAGTTTACCCAAGAGGAACCCAAATAAAATATCTCAGTTAACCTCATTTAGCTTACAGGCCTGATGATGTACCCACAGCAGGGAGGGCAACAATTTAGTTTTACCTTTTTTGGTTACACTAAAAGAAAGTTTCTTTCTTACGGCATTTGTTAATGCTACTGAGGAAACAAAAATGAAATCTCTTCTGAAACGATACAGTGCACACTTCTGTATGCATTAAATGCACCAACCTACTTTCTGGTCTCTAGATAATGTAACCTATATATCGTTGTGTGATCCTGACTGTAAATAGATCTAGAGCGTTGTGAAACTGCTGCTGTTAGCATAACAGGCCATTACTTATTATGAAGTGTTAGGGCACACAAAGCATTCAGTTTGTATTAGCAGTCTGAGAATGAAGTGAACATTTATGATGAAATTCAAGATACAGATTGTGTTCAGCTGTGAATTATTTCCTATCAAAAAGCTATAGATCATATAACTTAGATGTAGCTTATATGAAAGACAGACAGGTTTAGAAAAGGGGCTACAACATATAAAGCCTCTGTAATAAAAGTCTGTATGGCTTTATTAGTGTATTTTAGGCTAAGGATTTGTTTCTGTTGCCTGAAAACATTTTTGCATTTTACATAACTCTAGATAACCTAGATTCAAAATTTATATTGTCTGAAAGAATCTGATATTCCTCTCTGATACTGAAAGCTCATTTTTGTACAGATTTACCTATACTGGGCATCTAAGTGACATTGGATACCAGTTATTCAAATTCTTCCATTTTTTTTACAGGCCTTAATTACACACTGACTGTCCTTGTTCATGCTAAACATTATTGTTTAAGAATCATAGAATCATTAAGGTTGGAAAAGACCTCCAAGATCATTGGATCCAACCTTCTACCCAACACCTCCATGACCACTAGACCATGTCGTGAAGAGCCTCATCTACACTTTTTTTGAACACCTCCAGGAATGGAGACTCCACCACTCCCCTGGGCAGCATGTCCCAATGCTTAACTACTCTTACAGTAAAGAAATTCTTCCTAATATCTAATCTGAACTCCCCCTGGCACAACTTGTGGCCATTTCCTCATGTCCTGTCATTAGTTTCTAGGGAGAAGATGCCAAACACCAGCCTCACTACAACCTCCTTTTGGGTAGTTATAGAGGGTAATAAAGTCTTCTCTCAGCCTCTTCTTCTTCAGGCTAAACAATCCCAGCTCCCTCAGCCTTTCCTCATAAGACACGTTCTCCAATCCCTTCACCAGTTTCATTGCCATTATCTCAGTCTATTTCTTGGACACTGGTGCCCAAAACTGTACATAGTACTCACAGTGCGGTCTCGCCAGTGACGAGTACAGGGGCACAATCACTTCCTTCCTCCTGCTGGCCACACCATTTTTGACACAGACCAGGATGCTGTTGGCCTTCTTGGTCACGTGGGCACACTGCTGGTTCATGTTCAGCCAGCTGTCAATCAACACCCCCAGGACCTTTTTTGCTAGGCAGCTTTCCAGCCACTCATCCCCAAGCCTGTGTAGTGTATCGTGGGGTTGTTGTGACCAAAGTGTCAGCATCTGATCTTACTAAACCCCATACAGCTGACGTTAGCCCATTGACCCAACCTATCCAGATCTCTCTGTAGAGCCTTCATACCCTCAAGCAGATCAACAATCTCAATTTCATGTCACCTGCAAACCTCCTGAGGGTGCACTCAATCCAAATCATTGATAAAGCTGTTAAACAGGACTGGCCCCAGCACCAAACCCTGGGGAACACCAGGTGTGACTGGCTGCCAACTGTATTTAACTCTATTTACCACAACATTCTGGGCTTGGCCTTCCAGCCACTTTTTAACGCAGCAAAGAGTACACTTGTGTAAGCCATGAGCCACCAGCTTCTCCAGCAGAATGCTGTGGGGGACTGTATCCAATGCTTTACTAAAGTCCAGGTATACAACATTCACAGCTTTTTCCCCATCTACTAGGCGGGTCACCTGGTCAGGGAAGGAGATCAGGTTGGTCAGACAGGACTTCATGAACCAATGCTGGCTGGGCCTGAGCCCCTGGTTGCCCTGTACTTGCCATGCGAGCACACCCAAGATGAACTGCTCCATAATCTTCACTGGCACTGAGGTCAGGCTGACAGGCCTTCCTCCTGGCCCTTCTTGTAGGTGAGCATAATATTGGCAAGCTTCCAGTCATCCAGGACCTCCCCTTTTAACCAGGACTGATGATAAATCATGAAGAGTAGCTTGGCAAGCTCCTCCACCAGCTTCCCCAGTACTCTGGGTGGATCTTATCTGGCCCCCTGGTCACTGAGAAAAATATCACTTAGGAATACTTTGATCCACTTTCAGTAAGGTACTTCTGGTGAACTGCTTCATTGGACTCTGTAAAGTCCAGCTGTTAAGTAAACTCTGACTGACATCATTTCACCTCAACTAAATACAAGTCTTCAGAAATGCAATAAAAATGTGAAATGGTATTATCTTGAAGGTAACAATTCAGAAGTCAAAAGATTACACACTTGAAAGAAAAATTCCATCATATCTGACAGAAAGGTATTTCCATGTTATTGCCTAAGTGAATAAGAGTGATTTATTCTTACTTTTCCCACTTGACACAGGTGAAGATGACCTCAATGCTGAAGAAGATGAGGAAGTTTTGACTCTTTTGTATGATCCATGTCTGAACTGTTACTTTGATCCAAGTTCTGGGAAGTACTATGAATTGGCATAGCCATGGGAGGATATAATTTTGCCTTCAGAGCAGATTTATCTTTTAATTGTAAAGTGTGACTGAGCTTGATAATTTATTATGTAACTTAAAATTTGAATTAGCCAATAGTTTTGCAAAGGAATTAATATATTTTGTAAATAAGGTCTTATTTTTATAGTTTTATATTAAGTTGTAATGTAGTAGAAAATCACACAACATAGAAGTTCCTTGTGACTAAGACATTTGTTAGTCTAATTTATTTCCAATATTCAAAGTTTTTATATAGAAAAAAATGAAGATGAGTCAAGAAGGTTTGTGGTGTTTATCTGTAAATTACAGTTTTACTCAAATTAAAAAAAAAAAAAAATTGCTTACTGTGTATTTTTAGTTGGTTCTGAGCTATCTTATTCTTTGTACTCTAAGATATGCAGTGTGTTGTTCAAAGGTCTCCATTTCATAAGCTTGCTCTTCCTTTAGTCATCAGAAAAAGCAGTATTTTTCTCATCTTCAAGAAATTACTGTTGCATATTGCAGTAATGGGCTGGTGTCAGAGCTGTAGGGTGGCACAATGTGAACAGTGCAGAGCACTTTAAGCTGTGCGCATGGGCAGTTTATAAATCTCCACCACCACGGAGTAAATACGACAGATTCTGAGAGTACCAGCTACTGCCTACTTTACTGATGTAATTTAACATAGGACTGAAGAGCAGTAAGAGTGATTGTTTCAACACTCAAAAATTGGAGCCTCATCCCAGGTAAGGCAAGAAGTTCTGTATATGATTCATATGGGAAGCTGTGCTCAGAGTGTAGGTCTCACTTGTTTGTATTTGTTTTTTCCATTACACTTTTCAATAAAAGAATGTAATTTATTTAACCCATCCATATTGAGTTTCAGTACATTTTTCAGTGAGGGTCCTAAAGTTCCACCTTAGAGTTTTAAAATGTGTGCCTCATTGAGCATTTTTTTTCCTATGGTACATAAAGTATCCCTAAGTGTAAATATGGGAAATTAATCATTAAAAAAACATCTGCCTTGTACTGAATAAAAGCTATCAGGCAAGGGTTGCCTGTGAAACACAAAGTTCACAGAGTTGTGCTGTGATGGAGTTGAGTTAGTACAACAGCTGTGGAGTCCACTGGTTCAGTATGTAACAGTTTTCTAGAGACAGTTGAAGGGAATGTCAAAATCACAGAGCAAAAGCGATCTATACACATTTTGGTGATTCTTGTTCTAAGTTTCTACTTAATTATATCCAGTGCTCTTCCACTGTAATTACTTGGAAACTGATTACTCAGTGAATTTTTAAGACTAATGTATTTGAATGTCATAAAGTGAGCTTAGTAAGCTCACTGGCAAGTGATTTAAAATGATATGTCTGTAAATTATCTGTAATTATGGATTGCAGTTAATGAATATCCTCGAATCAATTGAAAAGGCAGTTGTTAATAGTGACTTGGCATAAGATCAGATTGTGTATTTGGCTTCTGTGGCAGGTACAAACATATCATCACAAATTGATTCAAGTAAGAGTAGCACTGAAATCTACAGGAAGACAGATACTATGTTGAGATAATTTACTTACCTTGACTTAGCCAGTTTCTCCCAGAAAGATTTGTACCTGTTCTTGCTAATGCCATAATCAGTTTAAAAGTTCAATGAAATCATTATTTCAGCCTTCAAAAATCAGATGCTAGCTTGTACATGCTTGTGCGTATCTAACGTCTTTCTCTTTTGCATCACCTAGTGATCAGGACCATGACCCCTCTATCTTTGGTAAGGGCTGTTTAAAAATGTGCTGTTAATTTTTCTTTCATAGCTGCATGTTTTGCAGGAGTGGTTGGATGTCATAGGGCACCACTGTGAACCCAGACTGGGTCACTGATGCTGCTGGGATAATGGATCGCTTTGAAAAAAACAAAACAAAACAACAAAATTACAAAATACTGTCCATAAACTGGTGTCTGCTATTTAAGAGGCAGAAGTCTGCAGAGGGACAGTGGGTTCTCCACCAGTGCCTTCCGGGAAGATCCACTGGTCTTGGCTTTACAGCAGGCAGTCACTAGTGTGCCACATGCAGAAATGTACCAGTGGATATACAAAGCTTGGACAAAAGGGGCTACTTGAAGACTCCATGCTCTTATCCCCACCTTTAATGGGATAAGGAAGCAGGCAGGTAGTGACACTGGGTTCAGGGTGGGTCTGTTGCTCCAGACAGGTTTGCGGGCAAGTCCAGTTACACTCTATTTTCCTGTCATTATCACTAGTAGTAGTTTATAGGTATGTCCTGCTTTTCCATAACAACAGTTTGGGTTCCTTGCCCTGTGTGTTCTAGTTAGCAGCTTCATGTCTTCAACATCCATAGGGATTTATTGCTGTAATGCTGTGAACAACACCTGTGACTTGAGCAACACGAAAAGCTTAGCTACAAGGACTGTAAGTTTTGCTCACAATGTTTTTCCTGATCATAATCCTGTGAACCTAGAACTAGAGCAGTGCTGGCACCCAGCATGCTTTTTGTTTAGCCTATTTGTCAAAGCCAGCATTTATGGCAAGTGTTGAAGAGTACAGAGCTCCTAGCACTCGTCCAGTGTTTTAGTCTGTGAGAATCACATAATTCTCGCTAGAGAATGCTTTCCAACAGGTAAAAAGACCTGTGTCTGGGCATAAAGTTTCAGGTCAGTGAAACCATCTGTAGGGATTTATTTCTACATACCCAGCATTGGTTTTGATTTTGGGCAACAGAAGTTCTGAAATGAAGTAAATTTTAGTAAGGCTTCATTAAGATTTCTTAGATGTGCCTTGAAGAGAGAGGAATTAAAGTTGTCTTGGTAGAGCTGCTGGACTCAGCAGATCACAAATCAGTAATTGGTCTCTCAGGCCTTTCTATGTTTCTATGTAAGGAACATAGAAACGTGAGGTGTGACAGACATCTCTTCTTTGTTTGCAGTTGCTAAAGAACACCATCAGCCAGCTTTCGGATAGTTCGTGAGGAAGAAAAAAATCTTTAAAACACTTCTTAGCTACATCCCAGAGCAGCATGTTTCTCTGTCACTGAAATTATTCTCCCTATTTCTTCCATTCTTTTTGCCTTAGGTCTATGTACTGAGATTTTCTCCGAAGCCCAACCAAATAACCAGGTTTCAGCCTTTAGATCTCTGTGGACTGCAGCAGCATTGAGTTGCAGCTTACAGACTACCTGGTACATGTGTGCACCAGCATGGTGCAGCTGCTAGGACTTAATCTTTGATCTTTCAGTACTGTCACTTGCACCCAAGTGCTGTCTGTATGTGTGAGCCTCATTATGCTGAACAAAGAACACACTCTTTCCTAAGGAGCTTACAGTAAGTAGGCCACCAACATTGATTTTTCCCCTCTGATGTCGTGGTTACTAGGTGAGAAAGGATGAGAAGTCATGCATTATAATTCACATATCCTTCAGCCATAAAGCATCCTGTTTAGGGGAACACCCTCTAAACTTTGGGTCAAATGACAAACTTGCCCAGGCTGAAAAATCCCTGAAAATAATTTTGCATAATGCATTTTGTATCCAAGTTATTTTTCCATGATAATTATTTATTTTAGAAAAGGGCTTATTTTTTTAAGTTATGGGTTACACTTAAAACGAATAGACAATCCAGTCTTTCTTTTCTATGTGGTATTGCTGATAATCACCACTTTTCTCATGGTTACTATAGTAACTTGGCATCCCTATCTGCCACCTTTCTTGGCACCTTGGAAAAAAATATTTAAATTCAGTTCCCTGATAAACTGAAAGCTTGGCTTCATGATACCCATGGGAGTGTATGTAAGTGTAACAACAATACTTGTCATGTTTTCTTATTCGGTGTCTAACTTGCTTGTTAGCAGCTGTACCATCAGTTCTAACTGTGATGTTTTGTGATCCCACTGCAGGCATTATAACCAGTGCAAACATGAACACACTGGATGAAACCCCAGAAACAGCCGTGAGCTCCCAGGGGCTCACATGTGGCAGCCTTTGGTGAGAAGACCTGAACAGGACTTTGCTCTTATTGTGCCACTCTAAAAGCAGTTCCATTTCCAAGCTTGACAGTTTTCAAGGTGAAAAATAATCTGTGGATGTTAAACAACATGGTAAGAATTATGATTAAGGTTCCTGTGATAAATCAGTGGTGAGTCAACAGCCTTGTTGCTTTTAATCACTTTCCAAGTGAGTCCCATCCAGTCTGCATGGCAGACAAGAGTGGACTTGGGCTGGTGATACTGGAGAGCTGAAAGACATTTTTGGAGGTGAGTTCAAGGCCAATGCAGACACCAGGTGCCACAGCTGAGCACAGCTCTCCAGCAAATTCCACCACTGTGGGATTTTTTTCTCTAAGGGCACTAAAATCTTGCTTGCAATAAAGGTTGTTTTTCTAGTTCTGTTGAAATGTGACCTAAATATGTCCCCTGTGCTGGTGTCCTTAAACCTCTCTGCACTGAAATACCCTCATCACTGGAAGAGAAAAGGAAATGTGGACACCTGAACAGCTGGTGTTAGCTCCCAACCATCAGGCACAACAGTCCAGCATGTCTGCAGAGGGGCTGAACATTTTGCTGAAGCCAGTGCATTTAGAGATCCATCCCTGCAGCTGTGGCCTCTTCAGCAGGTATCAGAGTTTTTTTCTTTGTCATCATATTCTTTTGCCAGGAGTTTTAAGGAGCAGGCAGCTTTGAAAGATAGATGGTTGCAAAACAACAAAGGAAAAATGCTATCAAAGAGCCATTAAATAAAAAGCAACTTTACTTTTGCAGAGTGGTTGGAGTGTTCCCCGAAGACTAACGGTGTCCCCTCACCTCATTCCTCACAGATATCCTCCCCTGGCCACTGCCAGAGAAGAGAGATGGGCCATGCCAATAGCAGGTCCTCTGCATTGACCAGGTACAACCACAGTAAAATGCTTTTCATGAAGAAACTCAGCTAGGCTCCTAACACAACTGTTACTGCACAGATAGTGCTAGTGTACTTCCAACAATGTTTACATTAAACTGTTTAGGGGTTTTATAGATTAAAAAGTTTATTACTGGATGATTGTGCATTTTATATGCGTGGGAGACCAAAAAACCCGAGGTCACGGAAATTACAAATGTTGTTTTAGAGTACTGCATATTTATTAGGCCATCTGCTACTGCAGCGCTCAAGGCAAAAAGCTTCATACAGGCAATCTAATCACAGCTACTGTTTTACCACCTGATGTGCCAAATATAAAAGCTCTGGATGCATTTATTATTGTGCTGAGTAATTTTCTAATGAATTCATAAAGCTCAGGAAATGTCCCATGCAAGAGTTATCTTTACATTAGACTGCTGTTTTCTTACTAGGGCTTGAGAGGGGGCCTCTGAGGAGGAACTGTATCGTGTCAGTAGGTTGGTTGTGCTGAATACGTGTCCGAGTGACACTGCATTTTGTCATTCCAACCTCAGTAAGATGGATTCTGGCCGGAGGGTCTGGCACATACCTGTATGGCATTTCACAGGTATCCATGTGAAGTTCAAATTAAAATAGCTTTACAAAAAAAAAAAAAAAAAAGGATAAAAAAGCAGCAGCTTTTCAGTAACAGACACTTCCAAAGTAGGATTAATGCCTGGAAAGCTGCTTGACATTCACAAGAGTACCAGATTTTGAGTTTCCTCATTGTCCTTTCTAACAACCAGAGAGCCTCCACAGCACAGGCATATCCACAGTGCTGGTGCAGCCCACAGCCTGGGCACCACTGCAGCCCCTTAGTGGCCAAAGCATCTTTACCCAAAGTATCCTCCTGTCTTCTGGGACAGAGCCGGGATGAGAGTGATCACTCTCAGTGCTGAAGTAAGTGCCTTGTGTTCAGAGACATGCAGATCATGGCAGAGCGAGAGAATTTTGGCACTGCTTGCCCACTCAGAAATGCAGTGCTACGTTTCCAGGTACCATCCAGCCATTTGCTCCATCCCAGCTCAGTTTTCAGCTCTGTTTGCCCTATTTGCAACTGTAAATGCTAGGAGCAGGGAGAGCTGCCCTGTGCCTGGTCTGCACCCTGTACCCCAGGGCCTCTCCACCCTACACTGTCAGACCCTGATGGTGCTTAATGCCACCAGAGCCAGACTGTTACTGCACTTAACACTTTTGCAATTAATTTGCAGTGGTTAATGATGGATGCTAAACCAAGAGAGCAGGTTCCTGCTCTGAAGTGTTAGTGTGGTAAAATAGAGGCAGGCCATCTGTTTGCACACACATCCCTATGTGGGGCTGTAATCCCTGGCACACTGTGCTGCTGGGACTGGGCAAACAGGGTTGGACAGGGACTATGTGGGAGAGCCTGGACACCCATGAAGGGTACCTGCCATCCCCAGCAAGTTGCTGGTCCCCTGCAGTACCACGTAGTTCCCTCCATGCATCAAGGGTCCTGCGGTACCAAGCCCCAGAGCTCAGAGCTGCCTTCTCTGGGTTGATACTGAAGAGACCAGAGCTAAACATTTCTTTGCTGTGAGGCTCCCAGAAATGAGCTCAGGGCATCACGTCCTGAGCAACAATGACAGATGCTGTTCAGAGAAATGTGTTCATAAGAGAGTGTCTTACAGCAATAGACCCTACAGCAAGGCTGGAACTCTACACTCAACCCTGTGCAAAACATCCTCCATCTCTGCACTGAAAGAGCTTCATTTGGCTTGTGGCTGTCTGCCGTGGGAGCAGAGCTGGTGGTGAGCACCTGGCAGCTATTGTGCCATTGATACAGTGCCTTGATCTCTTGCAGTCCACTGCACCTTATTGAACATGGTCTATAAATCCTCACGTGCCAGTAGAAGGAAATGTCTGATTGGTCTGTAATGAGCTCAAAGAACACCTCTTTTACTGATGTCTTCTGTTAACTTCCAGCTCATGAGCAAAGCCAACACACACCAGGTGCTGAAACATCCAAGAGGAGCATGTCAGCTTGCATCAATCCATCACTCCATCTCCTGCTGTGACTTCTCCAGAGCCACCTGCAAGCCAAACATGCACAGACAGAAGGTATTAATACCTTCCTTCAAATGAAACACGGGGCTTGGTATTATTTTGTGCACTGGTCACGTTGAATGTAGTCACGGGAACATTTTGCCACTGTTACAAGTTAATGATAAGTTAATGATTTAAATTGGAAAAAGGTGGTTTTAGTCAAATTTATAGCTGGAGCTGTAGCACTGAACCCTAGGTATGGTCCTGGCAGTGCTGAGCCACAGCAGTGTTGCCATTGCTTGTGTCAGGGAAGCCACACTCAGCACCAGCAAGGCTGGCAATCCAAGGGAGCTGCTGCCCCAGCCTCACTCCGTGGGACATGCTGTACTCTTCCTTGGGCTCTTCTGGGCTGGACCCCGTCCATGTGCACACCAAGGCACCCACAGCCCAGAAAGCCATGGCCACAGGCAACTGCAGGCTCCTGAACAAAGAGCTCCAGTGAAATAAGGATAATGGTGCTAATTTATGAATTTCCTTTCCCTTGCTGGTCCTCTGACACCTCCAGCTCTGCAGACATCTTTGCTGTAAACTCAGTGCCATGAGATTAAAATCTACAACTATGTGACAACTTATAAACCACATAAATATGAACTGGCAAGGCCCCTTAACAATGAAGGATTTTTCACCAAATCTTCAGGAACTAACAAATTCCGTCTCAGGGTTCTTTCCATTGCAGTGGGTATGCAGTGCCATTAGGAAACGTTGACTGAATTATAACCTTTTTTTCTTCTAAGGCATCTTTTTTTTTTTTTCTTCAACAAAGTTCTATTTTCACACAGTCATGAACATAAAAAGCATAAGAGATACAAATGCACTTAGTGATAGATTCGTTTTCTCTGGGAAAATGTGCAATATTGTGATGCTATGAAAATAGCTATTAATTTAGAGTTTATTTTAAAGCTAATGGATAATTATTACTGTGTGGAATTTTTTTCCCAGTGAAGAGTTTTGTTTGCTGAATGGTACCTCTCTATTTGCAGTGCTGATGTTTCTCTTCCCCTGCATTAACATGTTACCATTCAGAACAAATGGCTGTGCTTTTGGCTTTGAATTTTTCTCCCCTCTTTTTGACAATTGTTTTTATGTCTTGTATAAATCACTGTAACACATGAAAAAGTCAAGCACACTCAATGTCTGTGAATAGTTAAGTTACTGTTTCTCCTTTGTGCAACAGCCTGTTACTATATTTTAAAGCAGTTACAGTCTTTTATCAAGCCCATGTATTGGCATATATTTGTAACTGGATTACCAAGCATACTCTTAATAACTCTTAAGCAGCTCTCACGGAACATCATTTAAATCCTTCTTAATTCACGGTTTATTGACCACAGTTGTTCTGGACAAGCATCTGATGCCAGTTCCCTCCCATGGGCAGCGTGCTACCTGCTACCACATTGCCATGGAAATTCCCAAGGTTCCTCTTGAAAAACCAACCTGTGTGTTGCAGACCATCACTGCTGTGGCAGAAAAACCAAGCCAGAGCAGTCATGCCACATGCAGTGGGTTGATGAATGGAGTAGCCCACAGCCAAGCAGACAGAAGCTCCCTGGTCTTACTGTCACCCCGTAGGCTCATGGGAAAAGCCCCAGTCTTTTGTGGGACAAGGGAGCAGGAGCACCCCATCCCCATGAGGAGGAGGGTAAGGTCTTGGGGAAACAGGAGGTGACACCCATCACTTAGGGACATTTGTGGCTGTAACAAGCCATCAGCACCCATGTCTGCAAACCTCCTGGGTGTCCTTAATCAGCGTATAGCAACACCCAGGACACCATTTGTTTAGTACAATCTGCACTCAGTGTGGGTGGAAGGGGTTTATTTTGCATGTTTTATAAGCTGATTTATGGCTTGTTTACTTGGATGCCTCACCCATATTGCTAATGTTGTAATTAAACCTTGTTAAAGTGCTCAGACCCCCCCTCAGGCATGTGGTGTAACTTTTTTTTTTTTTTTTTCCCTCTGAACAATAATTATTATATAGAGGGAAAAAAACCCTGTGTGGTGAGGAAGGGTGTCAGGCAGGCTTGGTTGTAATAAATACCTATTTAGCAGGCAGAGGATGTTTAGTACTAAATCAAATACTGTACTAAAAGTGGAAATTGCTGAGATCAGTGTTTACCTGTGAAACCAAAATTACTTTGTGAAGAAAATAATTATAGATGCAGGCTCTCTAAAAAAACAGTTGTGAGCCTTTATGAAATAGTTAAACTCAAGATGCTGCTGTGAAGCACAGCATCAGCACATCATGCATGGGTCGGCGTGGAGGGATCTGCGTGGCAGAAGCAGGCCAGTGGGCTAGGTGTGTACATACCCCATAGAGCTCTACCCCACATTTTTCTGGTGCACAAACAAACAAGACAACAAACCCCATGAAGTAATATTAAGTCAGGTGGAACAGGACACAAGGGAGGAATCATATTACCAAAGGGTGATGAGTTCAGGAAATTAGTGGGGGAAAGATTAAAAT
Organism: Megaceryle torquata; assembly: GCA_024611175.1. NCBI lineage: Eukaryota > Metazoa > Chordata > Aves > Coraciiformes > Cerylidae > Megaceryle > Megaceryle torquata. Next base: position 25,256 of record JANIJG010002123.1, on the reverse strand, counting down.
TATGTCAGTAATAGTTGTTTATTACCTGTAACAAGGCACCAGACATCCTAATGAGCGGGTACTGAGGCACAGTGCTCACCCATGGCCTTGGCACTTGTTTTGCAGAAGCCCTTTCTCTTATTTTATAGCAGCTTCAGTTGTACTTAACTCCAGGCTGGGTTGCTCAAGGATCTCTCTTCCAAGGCAGACCCAGCAGTTGCTGCTAGGAGAAAATATCTGTAAGTTTGTGTCTGTATAGGTACATATACAGCTAGGTGTGTGTGAGTGCCAGTGAGCCCGTCAGGAGAACCCTGGGATGCTCCGACAGTGCTGCTCAGCTGCACAGGCAGCAACGGAGAGGAGATGTTGGTGACCAGGCGGCAGCGCTGATGGCCCCACAGCAGCAGAAAGCCCCACAACACCTTAAAAAGATGTATTCAAGGCTTTTGCAGGACCAGAGAGCTGTTTGCTGTCACCCAAACCTGCTGACCTCCCGTGGACACAGAGCCAGGAACAGGATGGCCGTTTCCTGTAACTCTCATCCAGCACCACATTATGAGATGGCTCTTCTGGGAATGGTCTCCTTGCGTTCGAGCTTTATGGCCGAGGCATGCTGGAAGCTCACCAACAACTGATTGGATGTGGGCTTTTTTTAGTGAACCTCATCCAAAAGCAGAGTCTTTCTTGAAATAGGAGGTATTCCTCCTGGAAGAATGATTAAAGACTGATCTGGGAGTCACGCAAAGGACAAAGGTGCTGACGAGCCCCAGGGGAAAGGTTTTGTCTGAAGCTGGTGCACTGTATGTTGGTGCACCCGTGCAGGCACAGCAAGCAGCATCGGTGCAAACAGGGCTGCTCCCCAACACACATTATTGATGTTCTGGAACTGTCTTAAATGTTCTGTTATTTGGGAAAGAATTGTTGAAGTGTTAAAAAACAGCAGCTCGCCATAGTGCATGCAGCATAAGGGGCTCAGATGTCATGATCTTGAAGAAATATGAGTGACTTTAGTCCAAATTAGTACTTTTCCCCTCCTGAGGATGACAGAGTGGTGGTGAGGAACCGCTGGCAGTGCAAAGGCCAAGACCTTTGACTGGTGGGAATGGTTTGCCTCAGGAGCTGCACCACTTCTCCTCAGTGTAAAACATTTCTTCTTTACATCCCATCTAAATCGCCTCTTTTTTAGTTTAAAACCATCACCCATTGTCCTATTGCAACAGGTCCTGCTGCACAGATTATTCCCATCTTTTTTATAGGCCCCCTTTAAGTACTAAAAAGCCACTATAAGGTCTCCCCAGAGCCTTCTCTTCTCCAGGCTGAACAACCCCAATTCTCATCCTTTCTTCATAGCAAAGGGGTTCCACACATCTGATCACTTTTGTTTCCAAAAGAGCCAAAAGGCTCTAACAGGTTCATGTCCTTGTGCTGAGAACTCAGGAGCTGGGTGCAGTACTCCAGGTGGGGTCTCACCAGAGCAGAGTAAGGGGCACTCTGGCCTGAAAACCTCTGTAGGAATTTACACCTTTGCAAATTAAAAAATTCCCTCTGGGACCAAACTGCTGCTCTGATGACCGATGAACATCTTCTTGTGTACAGCAAACCAATGGGAAAACTGTTGAAATATAGCAGGCAGAAGAAAGACTTCTCACCCTCTAAGAATG
>JANIJG010002123.1:0-16612 GCA_024611175.1 Megaceryle torquata | reverse complement strand
TCCTTTCCTTTCCTTTCCTTTCCTTTCCTTTCCTTTCCTTTCCTTTCCTTTCCTTTCCTTTCCTTTCCTTTCCTTTTGTTATGTCATCCTTCCTATCAAACTTTTTCCTCACATATTTCTTTTTCCAACCCATCCAGCCCAAGGTAAGCCCACCAGTGTTTCACTTGGGCTGTGCTTGGTCACTGGGATGCTGGCAAGACCTGCAGGCTGTGTCATCAGTTTGCTGGCAGGATTCACTCTATGGTCAGTGAACTGATGCTGTTTATTAACCTATGCAAAAGTGGGAGAGGTGAGTACCAGAGCAGGATGGTTTATTGGTAGGTGAACAATCCCCTGCGGCAGCACAGGTGGGGAGGTATGGGCAGCAGAAACAAGTCATCCTCATCCACATCTTGCAAGCAGGTAATGCAGGTGGTGTTTAAACAGAGAATCACAGAATCATAGAATTATCAGGTTTGAAAGGGACCTTAAAGATCATCTAGTTCAAATCCCCCTGTCAATGGCAGGGACACCTCCCACTAGATCAGGTTGCTCAGAGCCCCATCCAGCCTGGTCTTAAAAACCTCCAAGGATGAGGCTTCCACCACCTCTCTGGGCAACCAGTGTCTCACCACCCTCATGGTGAAGAAATTCTTCTTAATGTCTGACCTGAATCAACCTATCTCTAGTTTTAATCTATTCCCTCTAGTCCTGCCCGACATCCTAAAAAGTCCCTCTCCAGCTTTCTTGTAGGCCCCCTTAAGATACTGGAAGGCCACAATAAGGTGTCCCCAGAGCCTTCTCTTTTCCAGACTGAACAACCCCAACTCTAAAAGCCTGAAGAGAAGGAAGTAAAAGTAAAAGAGAAGAAAGAAGTAAAAGCCTGTTTCCTTTTAAAGGTCCTACATTTAACACCTGCAGTACATGGCTGAGCTCAGCATGAGCAATCTGAAAACAGACAGACACAGAACTTTTCAGATCAAAGTCTGCAAAGTAGCAGTGGCCAAAGCTTCCTTAAGTGCAGCAGAATTTGTGATTCATTTATCCCAGTGAGCACCTTCCAAAGCAGTGTGTCCCTGCAATCACTGTAGAGCCCCATGGACAAGGAAACTTCAGGGGGTAGCTTCTTGCCCGTGCTGAGCTCTCATAGGAAACAGCTCCTCAGAGGGACAGTCCTGAAGCCATTGAGCCTTTTTGGCAGGAACCACCAACCCTCCTCTCCACCTACTGAGGTCCCACATGGGCCCATGAAGCCAGTGCTGGCACAAGGAGGGAGGAGGAGGAAGAGAATAGCAGCTCCTGGCCTACCAGCTCACTCCTGACAATCCTACTATGGTACTCATTGCAGTGCAGTGACTTTGCACCACAGATTATTAATTCTCAAGTCTGGCAGCTTTTTGATATCTATTATTTTTTTCTTAATTTCTCTTTCTCTAGGTCATGCAGAAACCTCCTGGGCCTGCAGATGAGACTGACATAATTCCACTGTACTGCACTAGTTAATTATTTGCTGAGTAAAGACCAAGATGGCACCCTATTCCCAGCACTTATATCTTTATTAGCATTATGTGTGATCTAAAAGCATCTTTCTGCTGTGTGCCACAGGCAAAACCTGGGCTACTACATGATGCAGGGACAGAACACGAGGGCTGCCCATGCCAGCACCAATGTTTGGGCTGTGTCACAGCCATGTCCCACAAGAAAAGTGCACAGTTCCCCATCCTTTCCAGTGGTTTTAGTGAAACATCTTGGATTAAATGTGCAGTTCTAGAGATCAGAAACATTTCAGGCAAGATTTCTTCATTGGGATGACTGATGGGTTTTTGTTCATTTCCTCTGCAAGCAGCAGCGACATCTCCATTTCCATAGAGGACTGGGGAGCCTCAGGTCCCTTGAAGAAGGAGGAGAAATTCATCATGAAGCAGGCCTCCCCTGGGGCACTACAAGCCCCACTCTGTGGGCCAGCTCCGGCGCAGGTGGAAGCAAGGGGATGGAGCAGAGCCACGTGCTGGGGCTTGGGGCGCTTCGTTATTGAGCCAAGCCAGTTATTGCCAGCAGCTAAACAAACTAATAGGAAGGATATTTCCCTGGAGAGGGATGAGGTTTCTGATTTAGACTGTGCTGTTTAAGCCCAGACTCTCACCACAGCTAAAATTTCCTTCTAAAGGCAGTAATTATCCCAATGCAAAGCTCAGGTCTGTGTTTGCTTTTCTGTTCCCTGTCTGGAAGGTTTTGGTGTAGAGGCTGCAATTTCATCTGGTGCACAACCCAGGACCTGGGCTCCATCCTGCACCCCTTGCCCACCACTGGGGACTAGAGCTGGGGGGAAGCAAAGAAAAGCTCGATGCATGATTTTATGCAGAGAGCACCCTCAGGTATTAAACTAATGAGCAAGGAGTGGCACTGGTCTCACAGGGGCTTCATTTCATCCCTCTGCAAGCTCCAGTCCCAAAGGCAGCACCGCCACTGCCGGCCCCATGTCTCCTCCACTGGCTTGTGGATGATAATTGCTTTAGATGCTCCAAGAGAAGATGTTTGGTTCTTCTCAGTGACGGGAATGGAAAATGAAAATGGAATGGGAACACTTCTGTTCTCAGCTGCCAGGTAAATGAGGTTTAGCTTTGGAAAATGTATAGGGCCTTCAGTGCTAACTGCAGGGCTGGAGTCTCCAAGGAGTAATTTCTTTCTTCAGAAACATAATTATAACAATAAATGATTAAAAAGAAAAAGGCCTAAATCTGTATCTACAGTTAAGTTAGGACTCCTCTGGAGTTCAGAACTATTGCTGGATAAATAAATGCTTAATTGAAAAGGGAATCTCCATCCTCCTGCAAAAAAGAGGCAGCAAAGAGGTGCTCAGGGCCAGCCTGCACACGTGCAGCGCAGCTGGGGAGAAAATCCAACAGATCAGGTTATTCCAGATTCACCCCATGCAGGGGGACACTCACCCTGGCTTTGTGCCCAGCCACTCCCGTCACTCCTACCAACCATACTGCCCCATCAAACACAATGTGCTGGTTTAGTGCAAGTGCAGAGGGTCAGGCCAGTGCCTGCTGTGGGAGAGGTTTTCCTCTTGTGATACAATAAAAACACAAGTGTCAAAGTGGAGAACACCTCCAAAGGGAACTCATGAGCTCATGGCTGCAGGACTTCCTTTAATGACTTTTTTTCCCTCCTGCAGGACAGCTGTTCCCAACCATTGCTGGCCACTGTACCCTGCAGGACAGCATGCCAGGGCACCTGGCCCCATGCTGGGCAGGGACATAAGGCTCAGGGAGGTGCCATGAGTCAGTCACAGAGGGTTGGGCTGGGCAGTTGCACTGCCACACTGCAGAGCACATTGTGCCCCAGCTCCCTAAGATGCCCCAGCACCCACGCAGCCTGTAGAGAGGTACAGCACACCTGGGACACTGAACGGTATGTAGACTTGTCATGTCCCTGACCGTGGAAATGGGGTTTCTAGAGCATGACTGAAATAATGCATTTCTGCAGCACTTTTTTTTTACTTACCAGCAGGTTAGAGGGTTGGACAGGGATGGTTTTTGTTGTTCCTCTTTCTCATAGAGTAGAGGTAAGGGGAAACTCAGCAAACTGTCATCCTTTCTACAAGGTGCATCTATGCTTGTTTCATAGACAGAATGAGTGAAATCCCATGTTAAGGACAAGGGTTAAATCCATTAAGGGATATGTGGTGGAATCTGCTGTGTGATGTGTGAGTCTATTTAAACCTCTTTAGCCATCATGGCTTTGGATGAATTCACAGGGTATTCAGTATGTACAACCCCAACTGCCAAGACACCTCCCAGGCATCATCTGGGAACCCTCAAGATGCTGGCACCCAGGGCTTTACTAACTGCCAAAGATGCATTTCAATGCATATGAAAATTACTGAAAGACAGATCCCTTCACTATGGCTGCCCAGTGGAGAAACTGCTGCATGGTCCACACTTATCCTGCACTTTCAGCTCCAAGAGGAGCCTTTACCCAGCAGACAGCTTGCTGGCCAACCCTGAGCACCCTCCTTTTGCCCTGGCATTTTGGCACAGGCCACTTTGATAAAAGCTGCAATCCATGACACAGGGAGCCCCACAGAGCTGCTGTTCCCATGCAATCGCTCCCCTCCATCTCCTATCACTGCCACAGCTCTTGATTCACTGCTTAGGGAAACCTCACAAGAGGTGAGTGGTTTAGCTTTGGGCTCAGTGACAAGTATGGAGAACTGGATAAGCAGCCATCAATGACAAATAAAAGAGCAAGAGACAGAATAGGGGGCAACCACAGGTGGGTTATGCTCATCTGACAGTGGCAGGCAGCCAGGAGCAGGATGGGCCCTGTAGCAAGCAGTGAGCAGGGACGGACCCATAGCAGGGACTGAAACAAGCCTGTGCCTTTTGAGATGGCCCCACAGCTCAACTTCCCCAGTGGCACCTCCAGGTGTCACGTCCCACCGTGGCTGCAGCCCTGCTCCGGATGGGTTTTGGCCACCACAGCTGGCCCCAGCCCTGCACCTCTGTCCACCACCGCCGTGCATCCTGTTTGCCTTCTGTTTCAGGATCAGGGCTTCACCCCAGTTAACTACTGACTTGTACTGGGGGCAGTTTAGCCATATGAGACCCATCTCCTGTTTGGTGGATGCAGCAGCCAGCCAAGCATTTTTCTGAGCTGAGGAACTTAAAATCCTCTGGCAAAGAGTGCTCTCCCTTTGAGTAACTCAGCAAAACTCAGATGGATTGACTCTTTTCAAGCCTAAAATTGGTACTGTAGCATCCTCAATCTTCCTTTAGTGGGACCAGCCTTGGACACACGGTGGACATGCACCTACCCTGCATTGGTCCCTCTTCTGCACTCCTGCACTGTTTTACAGGAACACCCTGACTTTTGGAGGGGTGACCCACTGGGAGTGGGCAGAGGTGACATCTGGCAGCCACTCTCCTTGGAGTCACATCCCCACTCTGCACCAAAACAGTGTCCTGTTCCTGATCAGGGACCCGCTGGAAGAGGGAGGGATGTGTGGAACTCAAAAAGCAGCAAAACAAAAACTCCAACCCAAACCCAACAAGGCAGCAGTTTCTGGGGAAGAGAACTGAAGTTTTTATACAACACTGGAAGGAACCAGGAACATTGACCCACTGCACCCTGGAAAATTTCCCTGTGAGGGCAAGGATATGTCCAAATTTCTTCTTGGCAGCATTAAGTCAGCATTGCCAAGCAGCACTTCAGTTGTGAGCAGGCTCAGGGTGGAGCCTTTGCCTTACAATGGCCCAGAGCTCTTTAGCAATATTTGTCTGAGAACCTTTTTGTTCCTGGAATGTTTTTTGAGCAAATAAGTTTCATGTTTATTAGACAAATAACTCTATTTATCACCCACCCCAGTTCCTTCCTTTCTCCCTCTTCTGCAAGTCACTCTCTGGCAGATGCCAGAGCACAGTCGTATATTTTTCTGTCACAGTCTTAGCAAAAAATCCAAACAATTAAAAGAAACTGTAATAGAAATCCCAGGCCAGGGTTATCATCTTGTAACACAATCAGGTTACAGGAATTTCACCACCCAGGGACTTCACCCAGTGAATTTTACTTTGGATTAAGGTGAAAATAAATAGTCCAAACAAATACGTGACTTCCTTAAAGCAGTAGCGTTTATCAGTTAATTTTTCCATTTCTCTTCCTCTGCAATGAAATCACTATGTTCACAGAAAAACCACAGATCTGGCAAAGGAGAACACTGTGCCACAGGCCCCAGTGAGGCCAGTGTCCCCCACAGCAACAGGGACCATATGGGGACAGTTTTGCAAATCTAGTGGAGTTCTGCTCTGCTTGCTGTGTCCAAATCACAGCCCAAGTCGGAATCCTCACCAGCTCCAGGCTCTGCTCATGGCATTTGGTGGGTGGAAATCAACAAGTTCCAAAATTAAACTGATAGCAATTTTGAAGACTTTTTCTCTTGCCCAGGGCGGGTTTAAGGGACTGCTTTTCTGCCCCCAGCATCAGCTCAGGCATCAGGCTGGGGAGCCAGGTGTGGGACAGGCTCCCTGCATTTAAAAAGCAAAACTTCATGCTGAAAGGAGCAAAAGGCTGGTGCCATCCCACCAGATCAAGCCACACGCAGCATTTGTCCTCCAAAACATTTAAACTGCCAGTTTTCAGGTCCATGGCTCTCCCACCATCACAGTGAGATGGGCTTGTTCATGTCAGCTCTGACAAGTTTAAAACCCATTTCAAGGATACCAGGCAAGGTGGCAGGGATGGGTCAGGACGAGGTGGCACTGGGAAGGCCTGCAAGCATCGTCGACCCTCTTGCCGTCTTCTGCAGAGACAGATTCCTGCTCATAGCCACCTTCAGCTGGGAGGAATAGCTGCAGAGATGAGAAGTGAGATTCTGCTGAAAAGCAAGTGTGCTTAGCTGATACCCTATTAAATAACTGAATGTTTGGGGTTGGATGGGACTTTTAAAGGTCACCTAGTCCAGCCCCCCAGTACTAAGTAGGAATATCTTCAACTAGATCGGGTTGCTCAAAACCCCGTTCAACCTGACCTTGAATATTTCCAGGGATGGAGCTTCTACTGGAGGGTACAAAAATACCTTCCAAGGCTTCCTTGAAATGCAAATTAGCCATGAGGCCACTGTACCCTGGGAAACTACAAGCTCCCTGCCAGAGCTGCTCTGGCAGTTCCTCCTTGCCACAGCCTCACAACAGACATGGGCACAGTGGAGGTGGTACTGGTCTCTGGACAGCTGAAACATCACTGCAGGGCTGCCACTATGGCCAGGCACCAGCCACCCAGGCCCACTGCAAGCTCTCTTTAGGGTTTCAGGACAAGCAGGAAAGCAACAGCTTTCCTCCTGCCATGCAGATCACTTTCCTCCTTGTTTATAAGGCTGCCTAAAAGCCCCATATGGTGATGCTGCAACCTACTCCATGGTGCAGGGGAAGGCAAAGGGGAGCACCTCACCAGGGTGCTGAGGGGGGATGCTGGGTCCATCCTACCCAGGGGTCCAAGGGAGGACACTACAGCAGAGCCAGAATCATTAACACGGCCACAGGCAATTTCCCTGAACTCAAGCCCTGGGAGAGGACCCAGAGCAGGGCTGGACAGGAGGCAAAGATCTTCTCTCCTTCCTCATGAAGCAGCAGCCTGAAGTCAACTTTCAGCCCAGCTACAACCTGTTGCTCCTTATTTACCCTTCAAACAGGATAAAAAACTCTCAGCATAGCTCTTCTACAAATTGTTTTATGACAAGCCTCACTAAAGGGCTGCTTTAGTTAACATTAGACTCTCTAACTCTGAGCACACATCTCACAGGTGACAATTTGCCTTAGGATTCCAGGGTGGTTTCCACGACGGATGTTCACCAGGCTGCAGCCTTGAATTTTGAAGGTAGGAGTGGGTCCCCAGCCCCTAAGAGCTCAGTGTGTGGTGTGGCAGGTGCCTGTCCCATCCATTGGGGTGGCAGCAGAAGAGAGGGGGACAGAGGTACTCAGGTAAGAAATACTTCACACCCCAAATTACTACCACTCCCCATTCACGTGGGTGAAGACACTTCAGGATTCGGACAAGTGGAAAGATTTCTGTTCTTGTCAGTCCCCAAACGTGGCTGCTCTGCCCAGCTCAGTGGCACTGCCCTTCTAACCTGCCCTTTCTGGTTTTAAGGAGGACAAGCTTGTTTCTGCAGGTTGCCCTCACTGGACAAGGTCAAACACAGCCTGTCCTCAGATGGCATTTTGCAGCCCCTAAGATTTGAAACTTACTTTGCATCATCCCAGAAGGTAATGCAGCAAAGCCACAATCCAAAACACACTCCTTGAGCTCATCACTATCGTCAGACTAGAAAAGTGTTATGAGAAAATGACATGAAACAGGAGCACACAGGGCAGTGCACAGTCCGAGTCAAGAGTTCAGAGGCTTAAAAATGAAGGAAGATGAATCAGTGCAGCCCACTCCAGCACACGGGAGCCAGGACTTCAGCATCGGGGTGGGACCAAGCACATGTGCCTGATAAGAATCTATTCATCTTTGGTGATGTTATATTGCAAATATGCCTAAATATAGCAATTATTTTTTTCATCTGATATCTGCCTGGCTTTGGTAGACAACAGGTATGCTTTATGGCATTTCCTTCTTTTGCCTCAGGGTGACCTGTGTCCATTGGCCACCCTCTCAGCTGTGATCTCTCTCCCAACCATGATGCGGGTGACAGGTAAGAAGGGAGACAGAGATTTACTTTCCCCTGTCCATTTTCCAACAGTTCTTTATGCCTCCTTCTCATTTACATGGCTCCTTCCAAACTCAGCTACCCCAACCTTCCCCTGCCAGGGGCACAGGAAAGGGCCTTTGTATAAGCATATAATTTGTGTAGATTTCAGTCTGTTGTACTTTTCCCAATGAAATCCTCTGCAGCTGGGAAGAGATTGCTATTGAGATGTTCCTGGTTCCATAAGAGCCATTCAGCTGCAATATAAGTATATTTTTCTACTCTTTTTCCACGCAGGACTGGAATGTTTTGCTCCAGTGAGTGCTGCTTTAAAGCCAAATGCCAATCACATTTGTATTAGCAGCTGTTTGGCTGTAGCTAGTGACTAATTGGGGGATAGCTGCCTTCCCAGCACTGGGAACATAAGAAGTATTTGGATCTACATAGCCTTCTGACTAATTACCAGAGTTACTTTAATGCACAGAGAAATATGAATAGTGCCTCCCAGTAGAAGAGCAATGCCTATTTGAGCATCACCACACACTGGAGATATTAATTAAGAGATCAGAGCCCTTTTAGAGGATGAGGGAAGGAGTGTTAGCTGCCTTCCCACACCACACAAGTGCTGTCTGTCACTCTGTGCCTGGTAACCTGGTGAAACACAGACCAAGTCCCCAAGAAGACAGATAGTTGCTCCAGTCCCCAACTCATGCTGCTGCTACAGCTCTTACCTGGCTCCTCTCCCACCCCTCGCAGGTGTGATCCGGTATGTGGCACTGTTCCTTACGCTGCTGGGCACATGGCTTATTGTGCATACGTACTTTGATCAGAGCTGGAAAGCCATCGGTCTGCGAAGCTGGCTCGGTGAGGCACTGGCCCAGCTCCAGCCGGGTCTGGAGGGAGGGTGTGGGTGGCCCCAGAGCTGCATATAGTTGCCATGAACATTTGCACTTGCAGTCCTTGGCCAAGGCTATAGCCACTAGCTCTGACCATTAGGGCAGGGATGGAACAGCACAGTGGGAAGATGCACTGGAGCAGGTGGCTCTGGGGGTGCTTGCAGCCACAGGGACTAGTTCTGGAGAGCCAGTGCCTAAATGGCTGTTCCCAACCTAGGGAAGAGCCAGCAGCTCTCCAGGATGTCTAACCCTTCTCCTTTGTACCCACAGGTGCCACTGAAAAGCCCAGCAGTGAGTACTCTTCTCAACTTTATCTCCATCACACAATACCACTTCAGGGCTGAGGGTGATGGTAGAAATGCAATAGCTGTCCTCAAGAGCCCCTTTCCTAAGGCGAAAATCCCACCTTCCCAAACACAGGAGAATTTTGCTAGGCACACAGTAGCAGTGTCTTTAGTGCACTCTGCAAGCACATGAACCTTCACATGATCTCCCTGCTCCAGCAGAAACCACCTTCAGGCCACAGGCTACAGCGGGAATCAGGTCATGGGGCCCCAGCCCAGCAGCATGTCACAGGTCCCTACAATGGCCAAGAATGGGGAAACTTTGGGCACAAAAGCCACAAATGCCAGCTCTAGATGCTCCCTGGCACCCACCTCTCTGCAATCCCCATGTCATCAGCCACAGTGGTACCCACCACCCCGGGCAGCTCATCCTGCCCTAAGCCTCAGCACCATAAGCTCAAACAAGAAGCTGGTCCCAGCCCTAGTACAAGCCTCCTTCATGTAAGAAGCTGGTCCAGGCCCCCTTAATGGGCCACTGTGCCAGCCCTGCTCAATCCCTCAGAGACACAGCCAGTGTCCCTCTGTGGGGTCAACACCATGGCTTGCAGCTCTGCTCCTCCCTCACAGACAAGCAGCTGCCCCAGCACAAGTGTGGGATGCAGAAGAGCTGCCCCCAGAATTATTTTGCCTTCAAGATCGTCAGCGGTGCCGCAAATGTCGTGGGACCCTCCATCTGCTTCAACGACATGATGTAAGCAGCATGCAGCAGGGACAGGGCAGCCATGTCTGGCCTGGACTTGAATAGGGCAAGTTTGTCCTCTGTCAAGCACATTGATGGCCATCACAGTGCGTTTGTTGTTAAAAAAAATTGGAAATTGTTTTCTTTGCTACCACTTCTGGGGATATTTTGATGTCTGCAGCCACTTTACCCCATCACAGTTTCACTGGCACCAGCATTTCCAGGGCATCCCTGTACTTACTGGTTCTCTCTGCTTTCCTTTCCAGCCTCATGAGCAGTGTGAAAAACAACATTGGCAGAGGCCTGAACATTGCACTGGTGAATGGTGAGTTGGGTGGGCACTAACCTCCTCTTTCCACAGCCAGGGTTCTTTCCTCTCCCAGGAGAGAACAGGTCACCAGGAACCCCACCACTGGCACTGTGGCTGAACCAAAAGCACAGCAGTCCGGTGTTGCATGGGGTGCACAGCCACAGTTATGTTTGCAGTCATTGCCAAGGAGATGGGAACAAACCCACCCGGGTCACACACAATGGCTGCATTGAACTCCACCATCATCGCAGTAAATGTGACACACTGATGGAAGCACAAAGCATTTTGCAGCAGAAAGCCCAAGCTAGTGGCCAGGCAAACCCTCAAGAAGCCCCACTGTAAACTCCCTGTGCTCTGCTTTGATTTTTAACCTTTCAGGAACAAGTGGGCAGCTCCTGAAAACTAATACATTCGACATGTACTCCGGAGGTAAGCATGAACACTTTGCTGCTTGGTGGTTCCCAGCCAGGGCTCACACCAGCACTTCTGGCTGCCTGCTATTTAGGCTGCTCCTCTGTCGTGTATTTAACGATAAAGTTTAGTGGACTTTGACCAGGATTGCCAGCTCAGGCAGTAGAAGCTCGACTTTCCCTGAGGCCATTGTGCCTGAAGGCCTCCTAATGGATCCACATCCAAGGTCATCTTCTCGCTCCTTTTATGTGCATAACAGCCATAACTCCACTAAACTGAATAAACCAGGGCTCTTGAGACCCAAGAGGGGCTCCTCTCTGAGATCAGGCAGTTACAGTAATCCTGAAGTTTTGCAACTTCCAATGCAGTTTTCAAATGCTGGTGGTGGCTGAACAGCAGCTTGTTTTCCTGCCTTTCACAGAAGAATAAATGAGCTTGGGGCATGGCAGGTGAGATGTGGCCCCCAGCTCCAGCGAGACTGGGCACAGGCAGCAGAGCCTGGCAGCAGCAAAGTCCACATCCTTGGCAGCGCTGAAGTTTTAAGGCGAAACACCAATATCGGGAGATCTCTGTCTGAGTTTGCAAGCAAATCGTGTGCAGGAAGGAGCAGGCAGCCGGGAGGGAGGGAGCAGGCAGCCGGGAGGGAGGGAGCAGGTAGCCGGGAGGGAGGGAAGGAGCAGGCAGTCAGCTCCTGTGCCACTAGATGGGGCATTGGACTCGAGCATCCCACGGATGTGGGATGAGGGATGGTTCCCACAGTATAGCAGACTGCACGATCTTAGGGCAGGCAGCTCTGCAGACAAGCGGGTTCATTTCTTGTGTGGGAAAGTAAATTCACATCACTTGATTTAACAGTTAGCAAGCAAAGTTTAGGAACAATTTCCCCCTCTTCAGTTGTATCAGCAGGAGGAAAGTGCCAGCCTTGGTGCTGCAGGAGAGTCCAGGTGCTAAGACAAGATAGGGAATGCAGCATCTAGGAGCCTGTATCTCCCTGAGACCATGACTCCAAATTCTGGCTAGCACCAGCACAGCCAGGGTATTTCCCACTGACCCCAAGGAGGTTCCCCCAGCTGCCATGCAGCCACCCTGCTAAATCCCCTTTCCTTTCCCCAATGCTCTTCTCTCCCAGACATTAACAAACTGAATACCTTCCTCCGAGGGATCAAGCATGGCACCATTGTGCTGATCGCCAGCTACGACGATGCTGCCACAAAGTGAGTTTGGCCCTGGGAGCAACGCTTGGTTCCCCAAAAACCCCCATCTGGGAAGGGGGGCTAGACTTGCTGCTACCAGCAGCAGAGAAAGGACAGAAGACACCCACCTGGCACCACACTAACACCTTCTTTCAGGATGAATGACAAAGTACGGGCGCATTTTGTGGAATTGGGCAGCAGCCATGTGAGCAAACTGGGCTTCCGGGACAACTGGGTCTTCTTGGGAGCAAAAGGGTTAAAGAACAAGAGCCCATTTGAAGAGGTACATTGTCTCCCCTTCCACCATCTCTAGAGGCTCCCATCCTCTTTGTAGTACCTCCCAAGCTACATTTTACCTACTGGTCTGCAGAAGACAGGGGCTGGTGTTGTTATCCCCCACATCGAGCCAAGCTGCAACTTTTGCCAGATAGCAAACTTGAACTGTGCCACCAACCTCCTCATTAATTTTCTCTTTTTTTTTTTCCTTCAGCACATCAAAAACAATAAGAAGACAAATAAATATGATGGCTGGCCTGAGATGCTGGAGATGGAGGGCTGTGCCCCCAGGAAGATGGATTAGCATCAAGCCATAGCCTACCACAGAAGCAAGACCTGTCTCACAGGGACCCCAGCCCCATCACAGGGACCCCGGCCCCTCCTCCCCCCATCCAAGCAGTGGCTGCCTGCTCCCAGGGACCAGCTGTTTCACAGCAGGGACTGCACAGGGATTGCAGAAGAGCTGTGCAAATGCCTACAGAGCCTGAGCAAATGCCCAGCCAGGCTTCAGCCAAGCTGTCCTCATCTATGGGTCAATCCAGGGTATTTTATTTTTCTGTCTTTAAACCAAAAACTTTTTTAAAAGTTTTTTTCAGATTTCTTAAATACAATACCTTGTTATAAAACACTACCTTCTCACTTCCATTTTCAAGCAAAATCCACACTTTTCCCTGCAGGCACACTTTTCCTTTGCCATCAGCCACATGTCACCACTACCCATACCACAGCACATGGATGGTCCCACTCCCCACATGACATGGGACAAAGTCATCACCAGGGATGCTCAGGCCTTGGTAGTTTCCCCCTGGAACTCCTGCCACCCCTCACTGCCTCCTACAAGACACAGTAAGGCCAGCTGTCCAGAGGGATGGCTTGCAGCAATGCAGCCTAATATTTGCAGACCAACGAGTTTCCCCCGAAAAGGTTGCAGTAACACCAGGGATGTGCCAGCACAACTTTAGCCAGATAAGAGGAAGGGATGGAGGTGCAAGTTTCTCTGGCAGCTGAAGTTGTGCAGCATAACCAATAGGTGGGAGCCTTTTACCAGAAGAGCTGGAGCCAGAATCAGTCTGGAGCGATAAAACACCCCAGGCTGGCATCCTGCTATGGGCACCAAACACCCACTTTGCTCTGGAAGCTGCACCCCGACCTGGGACCAACCAACACCGCTGGGAGACGAGACATCTCTGACCAAACACAGGACAACAAAACCCTGCAGACGTCCTTCCAGGATGATTCCCATGCTGCTGCCCATTGCTGAGGAGGTCCTGGGGGAGAAGCTGCCTCTCGCTTGTATCCAGATGCATTCACTCAAGTACCCTCTGTACCCACAATCTCCCTGAGTACAAGCACTGCTGAGATCAGACAAGCTGCACGGGTGATGGCTCTGGCTTGTCTGTCATCACAGACAGGGACAAATTTGCATCATATACAGACTTTAATTTCCTATGACTGTATCTGGGTTTGCCCCATTCTTTAAAGCAGAACAACAGTTTTTGCAGAACATGAAGGTGGAGCATTTCTGATGGAGCACTTGAAGCTGTGAAAGGTAACAGGCTCTCCTGCACATCTTTCTCTGCCTCTAACAACAGGATTTGCCCCAGCACAGCTTCCAACAGGCAGATCACATTGGTTACCTGAGCCCTCAGGTCACCCCAGGAGAGCAGAAGGCAAAATTGCCAAATAAATCACATAACACCCGTCCAAAGGCAAAACTGAAATAAAATCCCAAAACAGCTATCACAGAGGAATCCCCCAATAGTTGTAGTATTTTATCCCAGCTTATCCTGCTGCACTTTTAATGTGCACCTAATCACACCAAGGGAAGCCTCTGCCATAAATCGATCTCTAAATCTGCTGCAGCAGTAATGGTTAATCCCAAGCGCGCTGAATCATCCCTACCCGTGGCAGCAGCATGAAATAACACAACAGACACAACAGCCCTCACATCATGCAGCCCCACCACACTGCCAGCATAAATATGCCAAATATTTTAAGCCCCCTGAAAGGATCTAGATTCACTCATAAGCCAAACTGAAAACAGCCTAAGAGCTGGAAAGGTGGCTGCATGGGGTAAACCACTACACAACATCAGCTAGAGCCCAGAAGACAATCAGCCCCTTTCAGCCACAGGAAACTATAGCCCTACGCAATGCACATTAGAAATCTGTTTTAAAGCCAAAATGAAGAAAATTTATGTTTCGGCACACTACAGGTGGTTAAAAATAGGTATGAATCCATCACAGATGGATTTTCAATGAATTGGGAGAGCTAAAAGTGCAGCTCCCGTGCAGGACCCTTAACCAGCAGTGAGCGTGTTGAAGCACTATTCCTGCCAAATGCACTGTGTCCCGATAAATATGTTGGAGCTTTTCAAAGTGCAGAATCTGAGAGGCAGGGGTATAAATACACATTCAGGAGTCAAATTTAACTTGCTTTTTTTTTCTAAAAAAGATCTGAAAAGGATGGTAGGTGCAGGGATAGTGATCCCACACAAGGTTTTTTAGTGCCTTGGCATTTTGAAATTCGTACTAATGCAGAGAAAGGCACCTACCTGGCTGGTGTTCACCAGGCCACATCCCATAGAGACTTCAGCAGACACCAGCCCTGACCTGCCCAGCCTCCCAGGATGCAGCTCCAAGTATCCTGGGCTCACACAGGGGCCATGGTGGCCTGCAGTGCTGCAGCAGCAAACAGGCAACATGGGACATCTGAAGGAGTGAAGTCTGCAAAAACCAGCACTGCAACAGAAGCCAAAAGCCAGGATGAATACGGGTTGCAGAGGGATAATCCTCCTTTAGTTTTGGGGTACAGATTTATTTCGGCAAAGCACCAAAGTTGTGGCTAGGAAGGATGTCACAGGAGAGGACCGACGGGTGCTGGGGCCCTGCAGCCGGGCGAATCCGCGTCCTGTGACATCTTGCCCTGTCAAGTGCAATTACTGTAATCTTCCACAGCTTCTCAAAATACGGATCCCGGCTTAGAAACCGGGCATCCGCAGCATGAAAGCTGCCTTTGTGCCCGGGCAGAGCCTGGGCGCGAGCCAGACGTTAGGTGCATGAAGAAAATGAGTTCTCCACGTGCTGGGAGAAGGGAGGAAAAGCAAGCTTTCCCTCCCGACCCTGCCGCAGATAGGCTGGATTTTACCCACATCTCCCCACAGCAGTCAGCAACGGGCTGGGAGCTGCACAGCCGCATATCCCCTCAGGACTAACTGGGCCAGTGACCACAGTCCTGCACCCTGGGTGAGCAGAGCACAGCCAACGCATCGGACCATGGGGGCGGCTCACGGGAAAAAGGTAACGGGGCAGTTTTATTCAGGGCTGCTGAGGTGGTGGCGGGATGTTGGAGAAGGCACCATCTGCTCACATGGTGTTTGTTTTGTTCTGCGCGTGCTAAGGCAGCTGACAGTATCAAGGGATTAGAGGGAAGAGACCCACTCCTGGGTATGGGTGTCACTCATCAGGGCTGGATTAAGTAATTCCACCTGATGGGTTCAGCATTAGGGCCTACGAGGGCTTTCAGGACAGCAAGAAGGGATCAGAGCATTGCATTAGGATGGGTAAAGTTTGGCTTTCTGGGGAGAAACATCAGGCTTGCTCTGAACATATCCAACAGTCTGTGGGATGTCTCTCACAAATGTGGTGCAGAATGAGCCCCAAGTATTTCTTGACCTGTGAATTGTTGCCAGCTCCCTCCCAGGACAGGGTGCCACCAAGCCAGGTCTCACAGCAGCCGGGTGTATCTCCCTCTCCTCCAAATCCCCCAGGGAGTGTGGTCACACAGATCCAAAAGGAAACGGGGCTTTACAGAGTCAGAGCCATGTCGAGGTGCCTAGAGATAGTTGTGCTGAGGATGCTATTAGATGTCATTTTGCTTTCATGCCTGATGACATCAGTGCCTAGAGATGCATCACCACCATTCAGCTGTGATGCCTTGATCCAGCATTAGATTTCTGTAGCTTATCTCCTAGCTCTAACAGAAATGCACTTGTGCACCACATTTCTATTGCAGTGGGGACAGCAGTGACCCTTGGCCTCAGGAGGGACCCTCCATGCTCAGCTGAGCATGGTCTGTGGCCTTCAGAGGTGTGGGCACATCCAAACCAGATGCCGTTCAGAAGTTTGTAAACCTTCTGGGCTTTCTTCCAAAACCAGAGCTAGACACTTTTGCAGGGCAAACGCAACCCACTGGCCAGTGTTACTAACACTCAACACTCCCTCTATACTCAACACTGGTGAGGCCTCACCTCAAGCACTGTGTGCAGTTCTGGGCCCCTCACTTCCAGAAGGATATTGAGGTGCTGGAGGAGAGCGATGAGGCTGGGGAAGGG
>JANIJG010002122.1:0-51849 GCA_024611175.1 Megaceryle torquata | reverse complement strand
CCTTGGTGAAGCCATGTTGGTTGTAGCCAATCACTTCATCATTATTCATCTGCCTCAGCAGTGCCTCCAAGAGGATCTGCTCCATGATCTTACCAGGCACAGAACTGAGACTGACTGGCCTAGTTTTCAGGTTCATCTGCCTTTCCATTTTGAATATGGGGGTTATATTTCCCCTTTTCCAGTCAGTGTGGACTTCACTGGACTGCCATGACTTTTGGAATATAATCGATAAACATGGCTGCCTTGCAAAGGTTTTTATGGCCCGGTTATCAGCCTGAGAAAAACATCTTTAAAATAAAGATGCTGATGCAACATTAACTACAGTAGGCATCTCTAGAATAATATGTTTTGATAACACCTAAAATGACTAGGTTTTAAGGGTGTTGTTATGACAAGAAAGGAGGGTGTTTAGAGCTGCAGGTAGCATTGTTTCCAATCTAAGAACACAACTGGGTGCAGAAAATTATGTGTCTCTTACATTCAAATAATAAAGACGACTATGGTAGAGGTTTCTATGAAAGGTTACGGACAGAGGAACACATGGAAAGCAGAGGCCAACATTTCTGATACAGTGGTGAACAACTGACTTTGTAAAATAAAATCTAGGTTCTGTACCACAACATACTACATGACATTGTATCAGATCTGCCTTAGGATTTTGATAAATATTACAAAATGTTGTTAGCCAAATGTCTGATCTTTAGAGAAGGTGGCCTCTGTAACCTTTAACATTCTTTAACGTTTCTCTGGGAAACCGGGCACCCCAAAGTACAATAAGATGAGTGATACCAATCCAGAAAAATGGATATGCAGGCTTTTAAAAACTTTTTCTTATACACATGTATGAAGCATTAAATCCTTGAATGGTAAGTAGCAATCTAAAGCAAAAAAATAGAAATGACAAATTATTTATACAAACCTCTTCCCTTGTTTGAAGAAGGTCAGAGTAGATCTCCCTCTAACAAAAATGAGAGGTACTAGAAGTAGGAAGGAAGGAAGCAGGAAATTATCTCAGTGGATATGCCAGACACCCTTTTACAGACTGTAGCAGTTTGTCAGATTCTAGATAAGGGTACAAGAATGACAACAGCTGAGATGCCCAGCTAGAAAACTACTATCTTGTTAAATTTAGTATGAATTTATTATCTAACAAAACCCTAATTTCCTGAAAAAACCCCCACCTCATTCCCACAGTTCAAAGCTTTTTCTCATATGCATATCTTACAGTGCCAGTTTAATGGTATTGCTTTATGGCTTCATCAAGCTTATAATTTATCAATATAGCCTCTCAAATAAATCAATCTGACTAAAACTAAATGTAAACAAACCTCACCACACATTTTTCATGAAATTTTTATGGTAATCACCACTGGTTAAGACTCCTGTCATTTTTCATCTGAAAAACTGAAAGTTAGGAGCTAAACAAAATTTGCAGAGGAGGGATCTGAACTCTTTAAACTCACTGGCGGGAATTCAGCTAAATCAACCACTCAAACACAACAATGTCTGTTCAAGAGCAGTTTAACAAACCACCATATAAATCTTAAAATATCAAATAATACTGGAATGTAAAAAAAAGTGCTACAGCATAATACTGAAAAAAATATTAGTTAAAGCTTTTGTTGGTTCACTTAAAACTTTCATTTTTTCCATGAAAAGAGAAAAAAAATCTGAAATCGCCATTCTTTTAATAATTTTTGTTCTAAAGGTTCCTTGAAAACAGCTATTTTTCTTATAATGGTAATTTAAATCCATTCTATACTCCTAAATATAATTGCATAAATCATCTGAAGCAAATGACAGAAACAATATCCTGCAGCTCAACTTGCAAACAAGAATGTGAGCTATTTAAACAGATTTCAAACTGGAGTTTAGCTTTCAATCCCCCCCCATAAAAACTGAAAGAAAGCATCCACAAAAGGGATTGAGAAAGATAAGAACTGCCTTTAAAAACAAACAAGCAAACAAAAATGTGCATGAGACGAAATTACAGAATATTGTAAAAAGAGATGGTAATGTAATCAAGTTGTCACTATGAGTTTGTCATCCAAAAAAAAATTACAGTGTTTGATATACCCCTTATATTGAATTTCTGTGAGAAATTGCAACACCACCATCTCAGTTTCAGCAGCATAACATTTCTGTTTGGCTTGTGTTGAAAAGCAGTAGCTTTAGATTGTTTAGGAGGAGTTACTAGAAGATAAATAAATGTTCCAAGTCATTTAATGATGCCTGTACCTATTAATATAAAACCCAAAGCTTAATCCAGGTTGGGCTTTTGTTTTGTTCCGGTTTTTTTTTGACTTACATCAAATAAGGCCAAAACCAAAAAAAAACCCACTCCACCCCCCCCCCCCCCTAAAAAAAAAACCCCAAAAACAAAACCAAAAAAAAACCCCACTATGCAAATAAACCAGTGCATAAGTACATATGGATCAAACAACAAGCACTGGGGCATCTCTAATTCTCGCCTTCAATGATATCCGAATGAAGAAATCATTTCAAAGCTTAATATCCTTTTATTACTGCCTTCTGCATGTGGTATAGTACAAAATGTTACTAGGCACTTCTAATTTATACACTTGTATAGCGCAAGAAACTGGAAGAGACAAGCAAAGCCGTCAGGTAGAAATTCTTTTAAAAAGATGATCCCACAATGACACATATGCCCAACTGGCACAGTGGAATCAGATCTCAAAAGGTATTACTGATGCAAAGACTTTAGCAGGATTTAGAGAAATGCACCCTCCCTCCAAAACAGCTATAATCATTAACAACTGCACTGGAATTCCAACTTGTAGCTTCATCTCAGAAGCTAAAGTTCAGGGGTTTTTTTGTTCTAGTTAACATTGCAAATCAGTGCAGAAAGAATTTGCCAGATATCATCTGTCAAAACACTTATGGATATCGTGTGAAATCTGTGTTTCTACACTTCTTATTAGATACAAAAAGCCTGTTAGGGGAGACATGAAGAGCAGTTAGCTTGAGAATTCTAAGTCTAAAGATGAGCTCACCATTCTGTTCTTTAAGAAATTAGTTAAGAATCTCTTTTCCACAACAGCCAAGATTTCTTCCTTACTCAAGAACCCTGAATCCTTGTACAATTTGGAAAGTGGTCTTGATCATACACCATATCTGCAGTTTCTATTCAGATCTAGGGAGAAACTGGCAAATATGAAACCAAAGATCATTTTTATTGTTCTCCATCTCTTTCTCTTATCTACCAAAGAGCAAAATCTGCCTTGTGAGTTTCAAAGGAAGTACTTTATTATATGAAGGTAAAGGAAGGTAAAGGAAGGTAGAAAGTCAACATTGACAAATACAATCAGTAACTAACAGTGTGCTGTTGTAAGAAACTCTAGCTTATACATTGAATGTGTTGAATGAACACTGCACCACAGAGCATTTCATGAGAGTTTTTTAATTGATTCGCCTTATTGCGTTTCTTTTCTTTCCTTCTTCCTTTATATTGTGTGCTAGAAGCCTGAAGACATTAGTCTTCACCACTACCCCTTTCCATCAAGCTTTTAAAATGTGCTTTATATTAGTCATAACATGGAAATCATGTCTGTCTCCTGGCTTTGTTTTTAGCTTTTGGGGATTTGAGAAGGCTGACTGTACTGCTGTTCCTTGAAAGGGCAAGAGTGATGTATCTGTAACAGAGATTTCTTTCCTACCTCAACCAGAAGCAAGAGAATGACAACAAGTATTACAACTAGTTTGTACAATGTTCAGTTTCCCTTCCTGTTAGTCTATGGCCTCTTCTTTTCTACATTGCTCCTCAGCAGCAAAAAAAACCACTGAGACCAAAATTTGCAGTGAAAAATCATACAACAAATCCTACAGAAAGAACAAAGATTGCTCCAGAAGCTCAGCCCATGGGGTAAGGTGTAGCCATCCATTACATATCAGAGGGAATACTTTTTAATAAGATGCTGTAAGGTGAGTTCTGGCAAGTCCTTAGGACCACTGTGTCCCTGCAGGGCAGTAGAAACAGAATCTGTAATGCTGGTATATGCAACACAAGAGGAGCCTCTAGGTCACTGACAGTATTTATTTATTTGGGTGCAACATATTTCAGGGAAGAAAGATGTGTTTTGGTTCAGATGATGCTGTGTTGGACCTTTAGGTACAATATATGGCCACATAAATCTTACTCAGAATGAAAACATTTGTATAGAATACTTGGCTATATATAAGCTTTAAATACTCCAGCACTTTAAGAAAAAAATCTATATTTTATGGATTAAAATATGCATAAGTTTAAATTTATCTGCACATTTCTTCTTTGGAAACTGTTCCTTGAGAATAACATTAATATTTATTACATTTTGCATGTCTGAGCAATTATACAGGCATAAATTCTTCAAGAGCTGATTCTGCAGGACCTGAGTGGTTACATGGCAACCTATTTAAGTCACTGGGTTCTCAGGTAGGGACCTGTGCAAGATCTGTGCTTGGCCTTTATGACATCCTTCGTTACATTGGCATTAGCATTGCATTTTACGCCTATGGGGCAAGAGGTACAAGGCCCTGACAATTGTTTCCATTCAGCT
The DNA here is from genome assembly GCA_024611175.1 of Megaceryle torquata. Lineage (NCBI taxonomy): Eukaryota > Metazoa > Chordata > Aves > Coraciiformes > Cerylidae > Megaceryle > Megaceryle torquata. The sequence continues at coordinate 47,293 of JANIJG010002122.1, read as the reverse complement.
TGTTGGCCTCTTTCCCAGGAGCATATTTAGGGCAGTGGAGCAGCTTCCCTCAAAAGTCTGGAGGGCACAACCCCCTTTTCTCTCTGTTTTCTTAGTCTGACCCCTTCAGTGTTCATCAGCACCATTCCTCACTTGCTGAGGAAGGAGAGGTGGTGGCTAAAACTATTGAAGGGACATCCCTCACATCCCACTCTAGTGTCACTGAGCTGCTGGCAGCACACAGAGCAACATGAGCTCTCCTAGGGAAAGCTCCCACTTACAGACAACTGTCATTTCCCCGCTTTGGTATCAGCAATAAGCTGATTCCTCTGAATTCTTCTATGGGTTTACCTAGAAATATGTGTGACTTTGACATCCTTTGATACCTTTGAGCATTTATTCTCATTTTCTACTAGAAAATATATATTGTTACATGATCTTACAGAAAAAACTGACAAAGTACATTGAATTATCAGATTAGATGATATAATTGATTTCTTCACAGTTGGTCCAAGAAAGGAAGCTTTTGATCAAAAGCACACTTCAATTCTTAAACACTTGTTTTTATCCTGAACTACAATTAAAAGTTCTACTTGCAACAGATTTATAAATGCAAAAGATATTGCAATGCAGTTACAAATAAGATACAGGCCAAAAAATCATGGATCCATGCTGTGTGCATCCCCAAGAGAAATGGCAAAAAGAATTACACTGAACAGAAAAGCAAATGATGGATCTACCAAATAAGAATGATTCTTCACAAGATTAACAAATTAATCTCACACTACCATTTCCATATGTACTTGTTACACAACTGAAACTCCCACTCTTTGTAGCTTCAGGAGAGCAGCTTCAGCTGGCAAAGACAGAATGCTAGCCACTCAGAAAGGTGACTTTTTTTTTTGGACAAATGAGGAAACTTAATGAATTCCCCACTCCACAGACGGCTGTTGTATATGTTAGAGCACCTGCTGCAACTCACTTCATATCACATTGCAGTTATGAAAAATAGTTTGCTATTTTGGAACCCCCTGGCAGCCAGAGTGAATCACTGAGGGCCCAAAGCTCATTTATCTTTTGTCAGAGCTGAAGCCAAATGGACGCCATCTTGCCCAGCAGCTGAAGAATGGGGGAAAAACACTCTGCAAGTGAAAATAATCAGAGGAGCATACAAGAGTTGCAAAGATAAGTGACTTCTGGCAGGTAATAAAAAGCTTTTCACAACTCACTCAAGCTTTTATAAACCACAATATTTCCCTGCAAGGTCCTGAGAAAAGCAACTGGGGCAAGGAAGGCAGGGAATGAGAGGTATGGGGAGATGATCGGATAGAAGGAAAAGAAGGAGTAGAGAAGGAAAGTCAGAGTCATGGTCATACACACACTATCATCACCTGCCATTAGCTATGTGACCTTCTGGGTACATAGAGAGAGACAAGTTCAGGATAAGTGGTCCAAGTGTCATGTGACAGATGTAAGGAAGAACTACTCTGACAGACTCTGACAGACACTTTGTATCTCCAAAGCAGGAAATGCAAACCTGAACACTTGCTTCTAGTCAAAACCTGTGAAAATTGAAAAATTACATGTACAAGGAATTGAATACTATATAGAACAAGCTGAGGAATAGCTGCTTTCTGAATACTGTTAACCAATAGAAACATTACTTGTGCCATTCTCAAAGGCCCATGCTGCTTTGGCTTCCTAGAACTCTGTTGAAATGAATACTTTTACCATACAAGCATTGTCTACCTCAAGGATTTCATATATTCTTAAAAGTTCACAAAAAGCACACAGTGCAGTGTGATAAACCCACTATGTATATCATAGTAATTCATATGGGATCCTTCTTCACAGACTTCCATTTTGAATATTTCACTGTATCACTGACTGAAGTATTTCATTCATTTAATTTACTAAATCAAATCCAGCAACATGTAGATGTATTTTCCTTTGTAAAGCACAATAGTAACACAGGCAGTGGCACTATCTTCTACTAGAGCAACTGGAAGAGCCTGAAACCTAGAAGATTTTGGCACAAAAGTCCTTTTCCTCTTCCAGCTATGTTAGCTGGTCTAATAAGAGATAGGCTTGCTGCAAACCTTGTTATATTTAAACTCTGGAATGATTGTATGTAAGGAGTTGTGTCAATAGATGCAGACACACTACCTTTTCCTTTCCTGTTTCCCATATGTCTAGTAACATATACGCTCTTTCTTTGTGAATAGGAATACGTTTTGGTTGTCCATTCAAACTTTAAAAGTGTGCATTTTGTTCTGTGGCCATCAAGAATATAGGAATCCTTGCAACCACTGTAAGAGGAATTTTAAGGCAATGTATATTAAGGGAAAAGGTAAAGCCAGGCATTAACCTAGGTTTAATATGTATGACTGTTACACAGTTACACATGTGTTTCTATGAGTAGCTACACTTTCCTCTCATGCTTCCTAATTATCTAAAAAGTACTACTTCAGCTATGAAAGACACAATTCATGTATTATTAGATACATATTAATAGATGAAATACACCAAAATATGAACTGTTACACAGAAGAAAGTTACACTTTCAAGTTCAGTAAAACTGAACACAGTTGTGAATTTTCTTTCCCACAGCTGGAGCCACAAAGGCTGTCCTAAGAATTTATAATACAAGCAGCATTAAAATGAACTCATTTTTCCCTGTTTTCCATACAGTTAACTGTTCCTCTAGTGTAACATGATCTTCATATGACTTGATGTTCTGATAATAATGTTTTACAACAAACACAACAAAAAAAAAAAAGGAATCAAACAAATACAGAACAATGCTTTTAGATAGAAAAACTGAATCATTGTCACCAAAATACTTACTTTGTCTGCAGATTTTTAATTTTTATATATATAGCTTACAATCCTCACCATATATGGAGCTGAAAAAGTGAGGGTTTTTAATCTGAACCTAAATGCAAAGACACAACTATTCTGGCAACAGTAAACAGAGGTCCGCTAAGAACACTTCTTATAGAAATATTTTTCTTCAAAATGCTTAGAGAAGAATGATTTCCTTTTTGGTTTACAGTTAGGTTTTACAGCTTATTTCTAGAGGGTGAAAGCCAAGAACTTAGCAAAATTCAAACAGGCTGAGATACAGCACTAGGAGGAAAAAAAAAAAAAAAGTACTGTTAAAGTAAGGTATTTTCAGACCTGTCTGAGGAGAGCCTTCAGCCATGGCTGAATAGATAGAAACTTCACTAACGGGCAGTTACACACATTGTTAAAGCAGCTGGAGCATTAACTGATAGAGACAGATTTTTTCACTCATGATTTCATGAACTACAATCTCTGTTTCTGCCTTTGCCACAGGTTTCTTTCATCACTCTCCTACCCCTGTACCTCAAGCTTTTCTGTTAGCAAAATAAAAATAATCTTAATGCTTTCAAGAGGGAAACTGTAAGAATAATGACTGACACTTGGCCACACTTTGGGAAAGTTTGTAATTACAGTATAAAAGAACAAGTGCACCACGCAGGAATCTAAGGACACTTAAGGATAACAAGATGACTACATGTGTTGGGAGGCATTTCAGAGTCTGAGGCTCATTCAGATGCAGGCCTCCATGCCAAGAACAGATCAGTGAAGATATTTGTCATGTGAACTGAGTAAAGAGAATAATATTGTTAAAAATGTGTGCCATGTAGTGATTCTATGCTTTTCTGTTTCAATACTATAGATGTAACATTTGACCTGCCCCCATCCCTCCCCAATCACTACTTTATTTTTAATTTTAATTGCAGCTCCAATTTTAGGCTGGTGTGGCCAATGGGCTGTTTGTAACGCCCTAGGAATCCTCTTCCAGTTAACAAGCTGAGGGATTCAAATAAAAACAACCCCATCTTCAGGTAGGAAAGATGAACAATCTGGATAGGGCCTTTTACATTTCTGATGATTCTCATGAACTGGACATTTTGACATAAGTAATGTTTGGACTTAGAAACAAGACACCAGTTTTTTCAAAAGACAGCTGTTCAGCTACAGGCAAAGAGGTTTGTGGGCAGAAAAGCCATCTTGCAAATCATGTCAGAGAGGCTATGCTAAGGAGGAGAGGATGTGTAAGACCGGCATCCATCAGCCTTCTGTGTTTTATGCAAGAGATCTTGATGTTAGAACTATGCTGTCAAATGACCCTACTTAAACAGGGGTTCCTCTCTCTGGGAATAGATATCTCATTTGACAAACAAACCTTCTATTTTATATTATACTTACACTCATTACCCAGAGTATTTAAAGCTTTTTATCTGAAATTATTTTATGTTCTTTAGTGGAGTTATTCAGTTGTAGATTGCTCATGGCATGATTATCTTGTTGTCCCAAACAGAAGTGTGGAATAAGCTAGTAAGCCATACAGTTCTTTTTTTTTTTTTTTTTTCTTTTCCTGACAGTTCTCAACTCTGCATGAAGTCCCGTCTTAGCTTCATTAAGTGACATTTAAGGACCCCCCAAAAAATTGTCAAGAATGGTTGGAAACTCAGGGCTGTACTCTCAATACCAGAATGAAGTTTTGCAAAAGAATTTCCTGTCTTGGTTTGGAAAGATTGGTTTGTCACTTGTGTCATTTTCAGTTTCACTTTCTCTGACATTTCCCTGGTGCTTTATCCCATCCTTCTTAATAGAGAAATGCAAAGACAAATGTTTTCTACAGATTTCCTAATAGATATTAACCCTTTTTCTGAGTGAGCTTTTTAAAAGGTTAAGCATGCATGAACTTCCTGTGAAGCAGCTACAATTCGTGCAGCAGCACAAGCAACATTTTCGTGCTGTAACTTGTTTACATTCCATTTTTTCACATGGAGAAAAAGACTCTCATATCCCCTCCTATTTTAAAGCCATTTCAACATTCACCATTTTAAAGAAAGAACAGGATATATGACTTGAAATTTTCTCTTGAAAAATATTTATTCATTGAATGAGCAGTGCTTCTTCCTACAGTATAAAATAAATCTAGGAAAATCAGGTATATCAATGCAGATCTCCCTGTAAACACACTCAGAAAAGTTAAAACATACCACCACTGGAAAAGTACCAAGCCAATTATAGCAGAAAGCACAGAATCACAGAATGTTAGGGATTGGAAGGTACTCCTAAAGATCATCTAGTCCTACCGGAGCAGCATCACCTAGATCTGGTCAGACAGGAATGAGTCCAGGCGGGTTACTTACCCTGGTAATACAGACTTTGGGCAGGGAATTCACTTCCAGTATGTACCATAGCTACAGTGCGTGGATTTTTGTGAACTGTGTTCTGCTCCTTCTTCTGTCAGAGAGGAAAAAAATCTACTGTGTTACTAGAATACAGAATTTTTTTCATATGCAAATATGTCAGGCAACAACATAGCCCGAAGGGTACTGGCAAAACCTGGGAGACAGACTCCAGTGAGCTCATTGAAAGCATGTTCTGATCAAGATGGCAAACTAAATGGAGTCAGGTTGTATCCATTTTCTTCATTCCCATTTCCATTTTTAAGGGTTTGATAAAGCACAGGACACCTAGACTGCTGGAGGTGTTTCTTATGCCAAGCAAATGTCACATCAAGAAGGTCATTCACACTGTGCTAACACCTTAATAAGTCATTTTTTTCTTTGTTTGGCTTGAATTTCTAATATTTAGAGACAGTTTGAATTTTTCTACATTACTAGCAAGCAGCTTGTTCAGAAATACAGAGAGAAGATTACAAAAATTCCTGATCTGTTCTGACTTCCTCATCAGGAAATGCAAATGCAATGGATAGGTCAAAAACCAAAGAGCTTTCATAGGAATGTATGGAGTTCTAAAACATGCTAATCAGAGTTTCTTAGATCCACAGTAGCTTTTCAGGTCAAAGTGAACACCCTTCTTCTGTCTCTACAGTCAACAGCAGCCTGTCATCCACTGTGACATGTAACCAATGTATGAGAGTAACCAATGTAACATAGGGATCAGAACTCAGGTCTTTCCCCTTCCTCTGAGCACATTAGTGGGGTAGGCTTATTCCTCTCTGCAGAGACACTGAAGGATGCTTCCAAATCTGAATTCATCACACCTAAATAAATTTCCTACAGCTCTAAACTACATCCCTTGGCAAGTTTCTTTCTTGCAACACAAATATTACGCTCCTGACATAAGAAAGAAGATATAATTTTGGCCAAGAATCCCTTCAGACAAGGACAGGCTGTTTTTTGTCCTCAGACAGTATGACTGGCCCTATTTCTCAGTAGGATGCTCAAAACATTTAAGAAACAACAGACACAACCAACATGATGTTAAAAAAAAAAAAAAAAACCAAACCAAAACCACACCACAAAACCTTCACCAATTTGCAGGTAGGAGAATTAGAGAAACATAGAATGGTGTGGGTTAGAAGGGACCTTGAAGATCATCTAGTGCCAACCTCCCTTGCCATAGGCAGGGACTCCCTGCACTAGACCAGGGATCAAAGCCCCATCCAACCTGGCCTTGAATGCTTCCAAGGAGGGGGCATCCACAGCTTCTCTGGGAACATGTTCCAGTGCCTCACCACCCTTGCAGTGAAGAGCTTCTTCTTACATCTTATCTAAATCTATCTTATTTCAGTTTAAAACAATTACCCCTTGTCCTATTACTATATGCCCTTGTAAAAAGTGCCTCTCCATCTTTCTTGTAGGCTCCCGGCTCCCAGAAGGCTGGAGGCAATGAGGCACAGAGGAGAACACATTTCCCCAAGACCATACAGGATGTGAAGGAGCAGGGGTAAAGAGCTCTGTCTCCACTTCTGACAGAAAGAAGCACCTCCTTTTTCTTATACACCCATACCATAAAAATTACTTTGCTGCTACCTGTGTGGGCGGAGAGACTGTTGTATGTTGTTTCAATGATCTAGAAGATTACTTCCACAGAAAAATATTTTCAAATAGTTTTAACTACTAAACATCTGCTGGAGGTGTTTCTTATGCCAAGCAAGTGTCACATCAAGAAGGTCATTCACATTGTGATAACACCTTAATAAATCATTCTTTCTTTGTTTGGCTTAATTTTCTAATATTTAGAGACAGTTTGAATTTTTCTACGTTACTAGCAAGCAGCTTCTTCAGAAATATAGAGAGATGATTACACTGACAGTGTTCCTTCTCTTTCAGATGAAGTTCATGTTCGATACTCTAAAACAAGTTTAAAACTGAACTGTCAAGTTCAGTCCTCATTAATCTAAGTTTTGGTCCTGAAAACACAGTACCAAAAGGCTTTGTTCCCTTGCCAGTCCTGCTTAATTTCTCTCCTGCTCCACTTTTGCCCTCCCCATTTTAGCTTTGTAGCTGCAAATATAGTGTTTAAATTTTCCTGGTTTTGGTTAACAAGGAAACACAATGCACAATAAGATACAGAACTGAAAGTTATCCATATTTTAGATTCCAACTCTTGTGTAAATTCTTCATGTTACAGTCTGTTCTTCACCACTATGTACGAGTACAGGCTTGTGAACCCTGCATGACATTTCTACAGCAAGACTGAATCACTGCTTACAGAAATTACTTAGTATTAAGATAGTGCAACTAATATGCCATACACAGAGAGTAATTGGACTCTCCATGTTGTAGAGGTGGCTGTGTTTACAGACAGATATTGAAATTCAGCTATGGGCTTTTGACAGGGTATTTTGAGAAGGGTATGGGTCAGTACACTAGAGAAATAAGAATCAGAGAGCAAGACGGATAACTTTCTAGTAAGGCAGTGGACAGAAACATTGCATTTCATCCAGCTTTAAGGATAAAACTTAGCAGAATTTAGTTAATCTTCACATACTGGAGCCGTAATGTTACAACTGCTCAGTCAGCCATTCTGGGGTGAATCTCAATCATTTGGGTTTTAAGAGTATTACGATGGCTTTGCTTTTCATTGAGCAGGCTATTACCCATTTAATTCAGAAAGACAGTGAATTCTTAAATGTGGATTCCAGGTTCACTGTGCAAATGAAAACAGTGGATAGTTCAGACCTCTGTGGGTATCAACACCAAATACCAGGACAAGTATTAGTTTTTTCTAGAAATCTATATAGAATATGACACTTCTGCACACTTTAGGAAGAGTTATAAAAACATATTTCTGGGAAGAATAAATAGTCTTCATGTCACTTGTCTTCTACCCTTCAACTCCCCTATACTACTTTAAGTAAAGAAAACTAAAGCATAGTTCACTTTTTATCCATCTGAAATTAAATTCACTCATTATTTTGTTCACAATTTCCCTTCAAGCTGAACATCATATCTTTATAATTTTCTAATCAGTGGATTACTGCATTTGTAGATCACTGCTTTGAAAATACGCATTATTAATTAGCTTTTATGGTTAGAGCACAACACCAGAAAAAACTCTTACAAGGGACAAAGCAAAAGGCAAAAAGAAAACTTCTTAAGATTCACCTGTATCTCAGAACTTTCAAGCAAAATATTGCAATTCTTACAAATGTAATCAGGTTTCAGATGGAAATGACACGGTATATTTTTATAAGATTAAGGCACAGAATATGAAAAAATAGCCATACATTTGTTTTGATAAAGAGCATTGCTTCCTGCCATCATTGCAAAACTGCCCCTGTCCTATTTACAAGTTATTTGTACAATTAGATAGCTACATTTGTGTCTTCTTGAAAATTCACCTCTGAATAGTTGCTTTGCTTTCCTCATGTTTCGCCTTGAAATTGATTTGAACACGGTGGAAGGATGAAAGAGGAATTCTTGCAGCAGAGATAACTTATCATAAAGAAACTACACATAGTCCAAAGGGCCATGCCGCACAGCATCCTGCTTTTAACAGTGACTAAAAGCAAGTCCTTAGGGAAGAGTATAAATGCAGAACAGGTATGTAAGATGCTACTTCTGAGCACTCTTACTGCAACTGAGGCCCCAGCTATTTGCAGCTCAGGGATTTTCTGTGTTAGAGTATTTTGTGTATGTTTACCATCCTTCAGAGGATTTCTCTTCCACAAAGTTGCACAGCCTTCTGTACAACAGCTCTGCTGGACTTACGGATAAGAGTTTCACATATGAATACAAAGCAATTTTCAAGCCACAAATCTATAGGAAGAGGGGAAGCATGGCCTCAAGAGTAAATGAGAAACCTATGGCCTCACCAAGGCACTTGGAGAAAAAAAAATGTTTATCCTGCTAAAATGTTTGTGTGATCAACACTGATGCTTGAGCAGCTAAGATGTGAGGCCCCACCGCTAGCTACTTTGTCTATTACAGAACATGTACTAGGAAAGAAAGTCACAGCTGCCATCTTCTGTGGCCAGGGCAAACAGCCTCACAAATCCCAAATAAGACCCAACTTTTCAGACCTGAACAAATCATCCTGGTACAAACAGTCACATCCCATCAGAGAGTCATCAGCTGGGAGAAAGGGCATTCAAGCAAGTGTGGACAAACCAGCAAATGACCCTGCAGATTCCACACCTGTGGCATTCCAAATGCTTGAAAAACACCTGTGTCCAAACCTTACACAAACCTGCTTTTTGCACGCATCCAGGATTATTTTACTGATCTGCACATGCTCAAATCATGAGTACACGAGAAATTCCCTCTTCAGACCATGTGTTCATCCTGCTGAACTCCACCAGTGCTAGTATGCTCATGCCTTTGGAAAGGGAAACAGCTCAAAACTCCAGTAAGGCAAAGGGATTTTACTATCCTGTCCTATATAGGACATCAATTATCCCTATCCATATTCAAATGTCCAAAGCGTTAGCCCCAATTTTCTTTTTTTATGAGTTACTGTTGGAATTTAGTTCAAATAATTCAGAGGGTTTGTTTTTTAAATCTTTCTGCAAAATCTGACCTCTTTATATGTCTCTCTATAATACTGCTTTGTTTCATATATATTAACACCTTTTTATTTCAAAACAGATATATACTTTTAAGGTACTTCTTAAAAGATTAGTCATTATTGCCAGTAAATTCCAGAGCACTTTTCCAGTCTTTTTGGCTTGTTAGACATAAAAAATTGTAAATTATAAAGATGTGTGTAGGGATCACACTTGGCTATACAGATTCTCACATGAGATCACAAAGAGTGTAGTATCTTACGGTAACAGTACCATAAGCCCACATAGTGTTCTGGAAGATATGCATTAGTGGGATGTCTAAATTAATCTGCCCTTTATGCCAAACTCCTACTGACATTGAAGAGTTCTGCATACAGAGGAAGAGTAGACTATAATACAACAATAAAGTGGCAACATCATCTGAAGCTCCTTGTTCTCCTGAGTTTGTCAAGGATTTTACTTGGCAGCTTTTCATACGATATTTATTATGGCTGCAATTTTTCCCCATTAACATGTTTTAATCTGGGAACAGTGTCGTATTTTTCTATTTTAAACATACGAAGTCTGACATTCTTTGTGAGCTCATCTTTAGTAGATTGCTTTTTGTTCTAACCTCAGAGGAGTGAGGAAAAGATGCTTCTGTCTTCTTACTTCTTATTCCTTTGAAGTCTGTATATTCCCTGTGTTTTGGATTTGTTTGGTGTACGGATTCTCACAACAGAGTGGAAGTCATAGGTAATGTTCAGGCCTTAAGCTATTATTGCTCAAACTACAAGTGGATAGAAAACTTCTTTGCTAATATCAAAGGCAGAACAAGTCATATATCAAAGAAATGGGTCAGAGATGACTCCTTGGGCAGCCTAGATTCTTTCTGGTGCATCAGCATTTCAGATTAGCAGGTGCACATGTGCAGTGTATACAACAAATTGGATAATCTACTGCTTGATACCTCAAAAACATTAGCATTCTGTCATATGGTACTTTATCACTTACTCTACTACAGATGATGTATGTTGCAAGCAGCTCAGGAAAAAAAAAAGTAGACATGTCATAAGAATTCTTTTAGAACTCACAAAAAGTAGTTCTTCCAGGCTAGTGGTTTTGTTGTTGTTGTTTGGGTTTTTTTAATAGTCATCTCATACAAACTGAAATTTGTATCTGCTCATCTAGAGTTCAGGCCATGCATCAGAAGTGAAAGCATAATTTTCATCCATCTACATGTACTGAATTGTTGTTGCTATCCAGTTTTCCAGATGTGAAAATCTGTCATCTCTGTCAATGTCTGTGGATCTAAATTTGTATTTCAGCAGTCTGGCTTACAGCTCTGAAACCATGCTGTGCAACTAAAAGGAAAAGGTAACTTCTTTCCCTCCTACAAGGAATGTCCTATTGTTATGATCCAATTTTCCCATCAGAATTTGTCACTATTATTTTTTAATTGGACATGTAATACATCTATTATCATTCAGTCTTGAATTCTTTTCTCAAGTCTGTATTTTTCAAATTCAGAAATACCAGTTCTTCATGTAAATAGGTGGGGAGGCTGTTCATGAGATACTTTTTTCTCTCTATGTAGATAGGCTGGTTTCCCAAATTGGGAAATGTCTTTTAAAGGTAATATTTACATTCACATCACAAACAGTCCATGCGAGAATCTTGTTATGCATAAATGGGTAATACTGCAAAATAAATATTGCAAGTTCTGATTTTAATGTATTGAGAACAATTCTTTACCCACATTTAATATCTTGATGAATCTGTAAGACAGCGGTCTTTTTCCAGTAGTAGATCAGATTCAACAGTATATGTGCTATTTTCAGCATCTTTTCCACTCCAAACATTGTTTAATAACAGTGAAAATTCATTCACTGAGATGCTTATCCCTGGTATTTAGAAAGCAAATTCAACTTGATATGCATTTTTGAAGCTCTATACCCCAATAGCTTACCTAGAGATGTGAACAAAAGGGATGCATTGCTTGCCTTATGGAAAATGAAAGATACCCCTGACAGAGTATGGTGCGCCTCACAGTAGAATGTCCAAGTACTTTAAACTGTATGTTCATAATCTAACTCTAGATCTCAATTACGTTACAACAAGCCAAGTCACTTCCATGTAGCGTTTCTTTTCTTGTTAGAGCCCATAGCCTTTTCCAAAGCAGTGTGTCAGCAGCTGCATTCAAAACAGCTAAGAGACATAATTAAAAATACATAGAAATCTTTCTGTTGATGGCATAGTGAGAATGTCAAGAATTCTGCTACTACAAGCTCTGACCCATGTTTGGCTGTCAACCAGACTGAATAGGGGTCTGCACATTATAAGCATTCTCACCGTTTGGTCACCACCACTCTTCCCCATAACATTTTCCATCACTGTGAAGTTCAGTGTCAGCCTCCAGCTGGCAGAATAGTCCATATTAACAAGCAGCTGCTCATCTTCAGTCACTAAGTGTTTCTGCCACAGCTCCATGAGACAAACAGGAAGAAGCTTAGAGACGTACTAATTCCAGGTCCTGGGAAGAGATTGTACTTCAAAACTGGATGTTGATTTTAAACATTATGTCTCTTTACCAGGAAGGATGTGAATTGGCAGAAATAATCACTACTGGGACTTTATATCTGGATAATTTACCAGCTACCAATGAATCTCTGCTGAAGTAATTTTACCTGAAGAAACATTAAACTTTTAGCTATATGAAATCTCAGTTACCCACATTCTGACAGATGTAGAGCTCTTGGGACCATCCACTGTTGTCTCTTCAGAAAAATCTGCATATGGTGCTACCTAGAACTGTACTAGGTTATATATCTGGACAAGTATCTGAGCTCTGCTCTCCAATCTGGTGGCTACCATATTACAAAGATCTACATGCTGATGAAAACAAAGTCTTAAGATAGAAAACAAGAGGAGCATGGAGTCTAAAATTAAAAACAACACTGCACAAGGGGATTCACTTGTCTTCTGCACCAGACCACCAAACCATAAATTAGACCTATTGGGCAATTACTGGAGTTGGCAGTTGTGGAAACTGAAGTGCCACTTGACATGCTATTTTTATCCAATATGTTATAGAAGCTATATAGACAACGTGAGGCAGCAAATATAGTACCAACTTGACTGCTACAGGATTTTGTTACAATTCACAATGCAAAAAAAGTTGTGGGGTTGGGGGACACTGCTTGGCTTTTTGCAAATCTTCTTAGGTCAAGTGTGTGCAGGCAACACAAAGATCCTTGTGCAAGCAAAGAAGGATCAGAATTTTGTTGACCAGGAAGGAACTGCAGAAATCTTTCCCTCTTTCAGACCACCTTGCTTTGGCCTTAGCTACTCCCCTCTCTTATGTTTCAGTCCCAGAAATAGCTATGTCAACTTCAGCTGATTTCCTTCTAGTGCCAGGCTCTCCTTCATTCTATTTCTGAATTTTCTCACACTTTGTACATCATCAGCTCCATATAAAGAAACTCGGTCGAAATGGTTTCTCTGTTTAGGCAACTACTGTTCACAGGAAATAGAGAATTTCAGGCTGTTTTACACCAGTACTGGTAGAATCCAACTTTGTCCCAAAGCATGAAGGAAAATAACAAAACAACAACAACAAAACCAAAATAAAACAAAACAAAAAATAAAATGGCAGTCATTTATCTCTGATAACTGCTTACTAGGGCATTACTTTAAAACATCTGCAAGTCACAGTACTGGCTAATGGGACCAAACAAAACTATCTCCCAAAACATACTGCATTTGTCTTGAACAGGACTTGGCAGTCCAGCAACTCTAGTTAGTAATGTACTGTGCATTTGAATAGCACAGGGAAAACAGATAGGAACATACATGGATCTGTGGTGAGGGGAACAGGTGGTCCACAATGCTCATGACATGAAGAAAAGACAACTGCAGAGAAAGAACCTTACCACTCTGCAAACATAAAATCTGTATTTGTACAGACTTGCTCAGTGTCAGCAATATCTAGCAAATTCCTCCCTGGAAAAAAGAGGAGGTAGAAGATAAGGGGTCACTTCAGACATTAGCTCACTTTGTACCTCACTACCTCTATCATGTGGCTGGAAACTAAAGAATATTGTATGAATCCTGAACAAGGATCAGCCTGAATTTCAACCATCTAAGGATCGGATGATTTCAACCCTAATGCACTCTTACAGTAGATTCACACCATCAGATGCCTCACACATACATTTTTAAATAAATGCACAAACAGATGACTGTAACAAGCTACATATACTCAGATATCACATAAATACCAGCTGTTATTTTCTTATAAATGCAATTGAAAACATGCAATATATAAAAGAACAAATGAACGCTCTACCCTGGCAGGCAAGAAACAGCCAAGACAAGAATCCATCACTATAGTTCTATCCTGCTGCCAGGGCTGAGCTTCAGTCAAAATTTTCCAGGCATAAGCTTCAGGTTTAAAATAAAAGCGACTGCAATCTAGAATTTAAATCAAAGCCCAGAACCTTTCATTCTTACAAAGTAAACTGCACTGAGTTTAACACACCTGCATAGGGCAGAGTTTTGAGGTTTTTTTTAAAGACATTTTCAGTATAGAAGTAAAAGATGAAGTTTGTATTCTGTGTTTTGGTTGGGGGTTTTGTTGTTTGTGAGTTGGGTTTTTTTTGGGGGGGGGGGTTAATTTCTTTTTTTTTTTTTTTAAACCCAAAACACAGGAAAAAAAAAACCACTAAAAAGAACCAACTTTTGCTGCAATCTGACTTTTCTGCTTCTCATTGTTATATGTACACAACAAAAAATTCTAGTATTCCTTGATGAGAAAAAACATCCTAGTATCATTCCTTACAGTCAGGAACCTAGCTGAAAACCCAGACCCGGCTGGGTAGACACATATGGGAGCAGTCCCTAGGAAGACATTCCACCTGTCCAGTTAACATGGCTGCTGGTTGGGGGATTAATAGATGGCAGAGATAGCGTGTGATTCTTTCTTCTGCAAAACAGTAAGAAGGGTTGGTTCAGGGGGGAGTCTATGAAAAGCAGTTATTGGGTTGGTTGTTTTTTGTTTTGTTTTGTTTTTTTAATCAGAGTTCTTAAGCTATTACTGGCTGATCACTTGAAGGAAGTATGCAGCTGTTTGATTAATGACTGAATTTTAAATATTTATGATGGATGAAATGTGTATCTGGAAATGATTGGGGGTACTGCTGTTTGTCGTATGCTTCTCACCAGGACTCTACTGAAAATGGGATAATATCACAACAGGTTTTAATTCCAGGGTAAAATATTATAAGAAATTATAGAGACAGTAATACTGTGGGAAAAGAAAAATAAAAATTATCTAAGTAGCTAAAAGCTGATTCAAGACTATTTTCAGATTATTTTGAGATGAGATGCTTTTTTTTTTTTTTTCTTAAAACCAATTTTCTGATGACTTGGTATTTAAAGTACTCTTGAATCACAATATTTCAAATGCATTTTAGTATTACATAGGAATTTGCATCACCTGTGCAAGTGTTTCAGGCAGGTAAATAAAAGCTGGGTGATACTATGAGCTGCTATCATACCTGCAAAGAAATGATGTCCAGATTATCTCTGATGAAACTGTTAAAACTCATCATTACCTATCCAGACTGATACTATAGGTATGGGCCTTGCTAGAGAGCAGGGCTTGGGCATCTGGAAATTTTGGTCTTACTTCATCAGCAAGGAGGATAGGGGAGGAGAAGATCCCAAGCAGACCAACTGTACATTCTTTCTCTCCCTTCCTTTTTCCCCCAAGGAAAATGATGACAGAAGAGGTAAAACCAGTCTTTTCATCTTCTCTCCTCTTGAGCTGCTATAAGGAAAAACGTGCATAAGGAAAACCAAGATTCTTTAATCTTCCATTCAGCATTTTAGAGAATTTTATACTACCACAAGATGTTGGATTTTTTTTTTTTTTTTTTTTTAGGGCAGTACATGGCTTAAAAATGCCCTGGGAAGATACTGTCACCTGATAGATTTGGGCATGGGAAAAGGTCATAGCTTCCCTAGAGACTGTACTGTACAATGAGATACTGCAGCTCAGAGCTCAGTTTGTGCCTCCTGCTGGCAGAGAGGCAGAGTGTGTCTGGTTCTAAACAACACTACTAAACAAATGGTAAAAAACCAAAACCAAACCAAAATAAAATCAAACCAACCAACCAACCAAAACAAAACACAACAGAGAAAGCCGATTGCTCACCAAGACCAAGCTTTAAAACTAGAGGTGAGAATTAACACTGATGCATCAGCAGTGGAAAACAATGTTGGGTGCTCTGGCATTGTATTCCTGCTAGTTAAAGCAGTTTAAATATGCTGCAGTTTTTGCATTAAATGATACTGTGGTGTCCAGGGTTCTTAGAAATCTGAATAGGTTGATCCGTAAGTGAAGAAGAAAAACAAAACCAAAGCAAAAAACGACCACAACACTGGCTATGTGTGAAATACAATTCATAAAGCATGTAAGATACCTGTACCTCATATTTTTGTTGTATTGCTTTTGGAAAAATCATGCAAATGCATAAGAATTTCACAGAAAATGCAGAGTCTGTATGCATTTACCTCTAGTAAAATGTGAGGAATTAATTTTTTTAAATAAAAAAAAATATGGGAGCCCAGAACTTTTCATGATGCTCTGTGTTTTGTTAATAATGAAGTAACCTAAAGATCTACTTGGTAGCTTTCTGCAGCAATATTTTCATATAAAATGAGCACATTTTGATTGAGTCTCTAATGACACATCTCTAGTTTTATTGTGGGCAAGTATATTGTAGATTATAGTAACATACATTACTGAGCTGTAGCAAAATCTTTGTGAGTAGAATTTAAATTCTAAGATGACTTGACCATCTCTTTTTATTTTAGACATCTTCAGCAGGGCTGAAATTTTTAATCATATACTTCAATGTGAGGGAAATTCTGGACCTGAGCTAGGATCCATTAAAATACATGTTCATAAGACAGGTCTGTACACAAGGAATAATATGCCACTGCATCCAAAGTATTTCTCTATGCACAATGATGACTACTAAAATCCTTCAGATAGTCATCAGCTCCTGATGCTTACTTTTTGAAAAGTCTCAATAATTACTTCCTGTACTTGGTAATATTCAGAAATTACTTTCTGCTGCCATAAGAAATATTTAGGATGAAAATATTCTCCCATTGGCACCTTTCTGTGTGGTATTAAGACTGGGAATGTATTTATATTTAGGTTTCACCCAAGAGAAAAAGGTTCTTGTATAATTCAGTACTACACTTAGAGAGGAAAAAACCTCTAGGCCACAATATGTAGTTAATATTCAGAATTAAGTCAGTTTATCATGCATCAACTGGTAGGTCAAACTCAGCTTTGTGTGCTGTAATTTATAATACAGCTTTATGCCCAAAGCAATATGGAAGCCCTGAAGCAACACTGTGAATTATTACACCTGAATATGAACACTACCTACCAAAGTGTTTACGATTTCTTATATTTCTATTGCATGCAGGCTATAAACATGATGTCAGGTAGCTCTATGCTGCAAGGACATCTAAATAAAATATCAGTTTCATGACCAGTGTCAGCATTTGGCAGTCTACTTCCTGCAGTCTTAGTAAGTGGCAGTACAGCTGCTTCAGCTGATTTAACTAATTCAGTAGAAGTAATATAAGGAGCTTTATAACTTCCTAAGAACTACCAGATTTTTCTCCCCTAATGGCACAGCAAATAAAACTGCAAGCAATTTGGTAACATAACAGTTTTGCCCAGGCTAGAACTTTATATTTACATTTTGTATTTAGTGATCTACATAGACTAGGCACAAGGCAATATGCTCCTGGAAGTCTTCATGAGCTAGAGCTGAACTACCCTACTCCCTCTGCTTACACATCTGGGCTCCTTCCTGCGCCAATGTGAACAAACATCCTGTCATCTAGGGACAAAGCTGGGCTGCCTCTGCAGTGCCACCACTCTCAAGAGTTTGCTTCTAAATGGTTTAAACTATCCTATACACGATAAAGAAGAACATTGGAAACGAACATCACTGAAGCAGTCAAAACAGTTGCAGTTTCTTCAGATGCTCGGAAATGAGCTCCTTCCCTCACAGTTATGCAGACAGTAGTCTAGAGACAGGGTAAGACAACTCTGTAAAACAAACAACACTGTGCCTCCTGAAAACTGGACATATTTTTATCATGATAATTTTAAAAGATAAGGAAATTTAAGACCTGAGATCGTTAGGACAAACGTGTGTCAGAAGTATCCCTCTGTAGAGTATTTTCAGCCATGATGAGTGGCATGAATGGAGAGAGAACAAAGTTTCTATGTTAGAAGTGGTAAGTTGTATTCTTACAGATGCTCTCCATCTGTCAGTCTGAGAGCTCTACCCACAACAGGTACATTAGCACTGTTTGTCAGCTTCGCCTTGGTGACCACTTCTGTAGACTTCTGCTAATGCTATTCAATTAATACGTGGCCCTGTGAAGAAATAAACAAACAAAAATAATTTTAAAAAACCCTATAATCAAACTCCATCGACACTGGCTAATTAATGCCAAGTATTTTGATGTTGCTTCTCACCACAGTGCAACACATCTCCCTGAACTCACAGAGAGCCTTATTTATACATTCCTCGGAGCAGTTCTTCCACTGGTGTATCCCTGTGACTACAGTATAATGGATTTATACAACCTTATGACTTACAATTATTTGAGAGATCAGAATGAGTCCCAAGAGGTTTAAGCCACACCTAAATTAGTTCCCAATGTGCAAGAATGTGCAAATAAACTAATTAGAGACTAATTGGCTAATACATATAGATAAGTTAATTAGATATAAATTAGCATTGATATAGTATGGTCCTTAGAAGATGTAAATTGGTCTTAAAGTCCTACTATATGTCAATTTCTACAGCTGTCTGACAGTTCTTAGTTGCTCTCTCTATATACTGTACTTGCTTTTTTATCTACCAGGTTACACATCTCAACATAATTTCTTCTGCATAGTTTATCACTATGAATTTGATCTTATTATCTTGCAAAAGAATTAAGCAGAGAAAACAAACAAACAAACAAACAAATCTATCCATTGAAACATATACTGCTTTAGAGAGGAAAAAGAAATGTCTGCTCCTTTTGTGCAGGAAGGGTGAAGTAAACCCTGGAAGTCATGCTGAGCTCTAAGTTGGTTAGTTTCACAAATCCTCATGTGACCCAGGAGCAAATAAGATGTCTCCAGAATTTGGATCCAAATGCTTCTTCATAAGCTCTTCTCATTGAACTCATCAGCCTTTCTGAGATATAGGCAGGATTCATAGGAGCATATATATAAGCAAGAGTGTGACAGTACAATGTAGTAAAACAAACTGCCTTCCTATTCTACCTACAACTTCCCACCTGGTTTCAACTGATACAAATTTTGTTTTCCTGGCTCAATCTAATGCCATACAAAGGCTGCTGTAATTCCTCAAAGACTGTATTCTATGGGCTGGGGAAAACTTCTTATGTTGTTAATATACTTCTATTTATTAAATGTATTATGAGCTTTATTTTATCAGTTTTCAATCTCAAGCATATATATTCCCATATATTTTCCCAATTCTGAACTGGTTAATAATTCTAAAGTGCTCATCAATGAATCGTGGGCTACAGTTGAGTCTTGACTCAGCCCTAGGGAGAAGAAAATTTGAACTGCAAGCTTTTAACAGTGACATTTTCAGAAGTCCTGTTTGCTAATACACACTTCAAACCTGATACTTGTTTTATCTACATTAATAATACAGGCTGAGCAAAAAGATAGTGAAATTTAACCCACTAATGCAAAACTCCTTAAAGAACATTAAGGATAACTGTGCCTTTTTACAGATTACTCTGCTGATGTGACTACAGGTAACTGTAACAGAACAAAGTCAGAAGTTACAGGTCAGTAAAACTGAGCAGACTCCAGACACACAATCCCTGTAGACTCATTCAAAGCTGATACTTGAAGACCACAGAGGATAGAATCGGGACTAGCCAGCCGAGAAAAAGGAAAAATATCTTGCAGTAAATTTGTGCCCTGGGAAGAAAAATTTCAGCATATTTGCTCTAATTGGTATTGACAGAGATAAAAATCCCAAAATGAACAAGTCTTGAAAGCAAGTATTTGAGCAGACGGACAATTACTGCAGGACTAAACGTTAGCCAGGAAAGGCTTTCCTTGCACAAGAATCCACATAGCACCAGCTAAGTGAGATGTATATGAAATCCCCTGTTGTTTCTGGTTACATACACACACCTCACACACTAGCAAAGTAATCAGAAAAAAGCTTTCCTATAACTCACGTATATTGAGCTCTTCAGGCATGCTTCTGAACTTTCTTCTAGATATAACAGAGAGCTTCTGCCACAGCATGCTGCTTATAAACACCTCTGGAAGTGATGAATTGGACCAATAAGTCTTTTCAGGTGGTTTCAGCTTTGCAGATTTAAATGGAGGTTTAGTCTCTTGGCAAATAATGGGAATTATACCACCCACAAGACATTTTCAACAACTACAATGACAACATGATTCTCTTTTTTCTTAGGTTTGGCTGCACAAGCCAAATGCTAAGAAACACTTAGCAGGGAAACCCACAAACTGTGAAGAGGATTTTGAATGCAGTACACAAAGTCCTCAATTTATCTCTGTCTTTGGTATTTATAATAAGAGGTCTACCTTATCTTGCCATACTGGGACAGACAGACACTAGAAAACAAACCTCCATAATAAGAACATTTAAATGCCTAGGTCCGCGAGAAAAATTTATGTCTGGCTAGCAAACTTTTTGATGACAGAACAATAAAACTAGTTAGCTAAAAAAGTCTGTAGAATCTTCAAAGATGTACTAACACAAATAAGACAATCAAGACCAGTCCTGTATTACTTTGGATACCAAGGCTTAGCAACCCACACAAGATTTAAACTGGGCAGGCTTTCAAATACTGGAAGTAACACAAATTAATACCAGGACACCACCACCACCTCTAATACCACTTACATATAAACAGCATAACAGCATTTAACTAGCTGTTTACAGCCTCAGCTGTTCTCTAATGATATGAAGAATACTTCACTCGTAAGTATTAAATTAGTTTAAATTTACCTCCAACAATTTTATTATTTTTAAAAATTAAAAGTATCTGAACTACTTTTTAGGAAATTGATGGAGTAGAAAATTGGATGTAAGGTTGAAACTTCACTTCATTTACAAATTTCTTGCTATGTAATTTGCAAGCTTTATACTTTCTCTGCTGTAGTGTTTCTGCCATATTTCAGATCATCAGCATTGGTTCAACTATCTACAAAGCTTCAACTCATTTTGTCATTCATTACCCATGTCTTTTTCTCCTTTTTCCACCAATGCTACTGTCCCTACACTTTGCTGACAAAGGATATTGGTAACAAGGGGCTGCCTGACTATTGGAACACAATTAGCTTCAGACATAGGTAATGACAAAAATCATGCTCAGCATTATTTCTTTAACTGGGGTTAGTCATCAGCCCTGTAACCATGTTAACTGTCAGTTCAGGACAACACGCATTTGCCTATGAGCATATAAGGGAACTGTGCTTATGAACTAGGAACATCTGCTGGAACAGTAAGGGAGGTGTGCAGGATGGTGTGGTATGTGGGGTGGAACAGAGAGGGTCAGAGTTCACCAGTATACACTGCTGGGTTTTACCATTACTACTTGGGCAGAATCAAGGCAGGTCTAATTCAGGGAGAAGGTGACAGATTCTCAGAAACACAGTAAAAGACTCACTGCCTGGGCACTGAGGTTTGACAATTTTGCAAAGGACAGCCATAAGTAAAAGACAGTAGCTGAATGCAAAGATTTTGGAGTACACACTTTAAAGAGCCTAATTTGCCCCTAGTCTGCCTTTCCACCTGTCCCTCTTTCTCTTTCCACAAAAGAGCACTGTAGAAACATATAATAAAGAGTCTGTGCTATTTCTAGTCAAGGTCAGTAAAATTTTTTTTTTTATTTTTGTGTTTAAAAAAACCCACAAAAGTAATTTTTAACCTAACTTATATGGTCTTTTTCAACACGAAATCATGGCTGCGAATCACCTTCCTGTTCATAGGTGTAAGGCTGGCAGTTGAGACATAAAATCTTTATAGAAGACTGTATTCCCCATGAAGGCTGTGGCTGGTGCATGTGCATTACTGTTACTTTTATAGAATCATAGAATAATAGAGGCTGGAAGAGACCCCTGTAGAGTCCAACCCCTCTGCCAGAGCAGGATCACCTGGTGTATGCCACACAGGAACTTATCCAGGTGGGTTTTCAAAGCCTTGAAAGAAGGACACTCTATAACCTCTTTGGGGATCCTGTTCAGCGCTCCATTGCCTCTCATCCTGTCATGGGGCACCACTGAAAAGAAAATGGAATCTTCTACTTGACAGTGAGCTTTCAGATATCTGTAAACATTAATAAGATCCACTCTCAGGCTTCTCTTTTCCAGGCTAAACATCCCCAAGGGCGCTCAGCCTTTCCTCACAAGGGAGATGTTTCAGAACTGAACACAATACTCCAAATGTGGTCTCACTAGGGCACAGTAGAGGGGGAGGAGAACCTCCCTGGACTTGCTGACCACCCTCTTCTTTATGTACCTCAGGATACCATTGGCCTTCTTGGCCACAAGGACACATTGCTGTTCCATGGATAACTTATTGTCCATGAGGACTCCAAGGTCCTTCTCCTTGGAGTTCCTTTGCGGCAGGTCTACCCCTAACCTGTACCACTGAGTGGTGTTAATCCCTCCCAGGTGTAGATCTCTGCACTTGCTGTTGTTGAACCACATTTGGTTCCCCTTTGCCCAGCTCTCCAGTCTGTCCAGATCTCGCTGGGTGGCAGCAAGCACAAGCCTTCTAGTCTATCAGCCACTCCTCCCGGTTTAGTATCCTCAGCAAACTTACTGAGGGCACACACTATCCCCTCACCCAGGTCTGGACCCAGTACCGACCCCTGGGGAACATAGTATCACAGTATCACAGGATGGCAGGGGTTGGAAAGGACCTTGGAGATCTTTGAGTCCAACCCCCCTGCCAGAGCAGGATCACATAAATAAAGTTAGCCCTCCTGAAGTCCAGGGTTGCAGTCTTATTTATTGCCTTGCTTCTTCCTCATACGATACTAAACTCTACTATGTCTTGATCACTGCCAGCAGGACTGCCCCCAGTCTTCACATCCCTGACCAGACCTTCTTTGTTCGTTAATACAAGGTCCAGCAGCACACCTCTCCTCCTTGCCTCTTCCACCGCCTGTGTCAAAAAGTTATTGTCAGTGCACTGCAGGAACCTTTTGGACTGGTTATGTCTGGCTGTGTGGCCTTTCCAACTAATATCAGGGTGATTGAAGTCACCTATGAGCACCAGAGCATGTGATCTTGAGACTACTTCCATCTGCCTGTAGAAGGTATCACTGACATCCTCTTCCTGGTTTGGTGGTCTGTAGTAGACACCCCCAGCAGTTTCAGCTCTATTTGTGTTACCAATTCTTACCCATAAGCTTTCAACACCTTCTTCATCCCCCTCTGGATAGAGCTCAATGTGTTCCAGTTGCTTATGCACATAAAGAGCAACTTCACCACCTTGCCTTGCTGTACTATCTTTCCTAAAAAGTACCTAGCCATCCATAACAACATTCCAGATGTACATTGGCACATGGCAAAATTATTCCTGAATTATTGCTTTTTTTTGTTTGTTAATTTTTTTGTTTTTGTTGTTGGGGTTGGGGTTTTTTTTTGGGGGGGGGGTGTTACTGTTGTTTTGTTGTTTAGGTTTTTTTATTTATTTTTGTGCTGTGTGTTTGGTTTTTATTCTTTGTGGCTTTTTTCCTCCATTTAATTGTAACATTCTTCAAGTCCTGTTCCCCTTCTGGACTCTTCCTGGGTTTTCAAGGAGATCTGTAAATTTTTTAATTTCCCTTCAGTGAGTAGAGCCATCTTTTCAAGTGTAGTTTTTTTCCATGCCCACAAGCACTGCTTGCATAGCTTTCATAACCAGAGAATCTAACATGCTGTAGAAGATTTGCAAAGCTCGTGCAAGTTGAGTAACAGCTCTCAAATATATGTTGTGCATTAATTAGTTAACAGAGTCTCCAGCTGCCTCTCTCATTCAAGGCTGTTTTCCTTTGCTTTTCTTTTTTTTTTTTTCCTCCTGCTCCACCCATGGAGTTTGCAGAGAATTCTGCTGTGTCTCTGATATCACCTATATTAAGTGCTCTGTATAAAACCAGGGAGCACATTTTAGTAACATTATGGTGACTCCTTTTCCTAGAAATAATTTACTATAATTTTACCTTTTTTTTTTCTTTCTTTCTTTCTATTTTTTTCTTCCTGTTAAGTTTACTGATATTGTGCAGGTATGTACTTTAGTATGGACAAAACTTATAAATCCCCTAACATCTACCTGCATAAGAAACAGTACATTAGGCACACAAGCAGAAAACAAAACAAAGGCACTATATATAATAAAAACGTGTTATCCACCTGGAAACATGGGAAATCAGTATTGTTAATTGCTTCCAAGACAGTTCAAAGGCATCAGTGCTAATGATCATCTCTAGCAGTTCTAGACACCTTAATAGCTTGTGACCCCTCAAAACTCAACATAGGTGCTAGTGTGCATAAATGCTGAAAGTGATTTCCAGAGCCAGAAAATATTTGTGACTCAGACTGGAAAAGGAACTTGCATCCCCTGGAATATAGTCTAAGGCTGTAACCTTGGTTTATCATCAGTGACCTGTAACAATTGCTAACATTTCTCAAAAGCAAGCAAAATTAAAAAGAATGCTATTTTTCTGAGCATAAAGGCTTGTGTATTGACATGCATTCATCTAGATGTGTAAATATAAATTTCACAGTGAAAGTTTTCCTCCTTGTTTTAAAAAAGCTGAGGTTACTTTAACGTTAGCTGAAGGTTGAAATGTTTATGGATTGCTTTGTTTACTTTGCTTCTGAGTTTAAACAACATAACAAAATAATTTGGAGGTTCACCTAGAACATTTTACTGGGATGTCAGATTTTAGAACACGGGGGAAGTTTAATTGCTCTGCTTTTAAACCTAGCTCTGATAAAGGCCTAGCCAGCCTGTAAGTGTCCCATTCAGAAATGCTTTTGGATTGTTTATGTATTCTTTCACCAAATTTGTATGAAGGACAATCTTGAGCCATCTGGTGCCTATTTAATTTTTAACCACCTCTCACTTGGAATATTTCTTTCTTTATACTTATTTTGTCTTAACAAATTGGCCATAAGCTAAACTGCACCATCTGTGACTTCCAGTAAATACAACTGTTGCTAATGAAATTACCAAGCTTCATCATTTTGATTTAAATGCATTGCCTGCTTTTTCTATGACCTTTCATTGCTTGCCATCAAATCACAGCTTTCACACATTTAGATACACACTCATGTAGGTCAGGCTTCAGGAATAAATCTTATCTTTGAATCTCAAGGAGCCTGGCCAAGCTTGCACAGCAGGCTGGCATGAGCTACCCACAGCCAGGGCCATGCTAAGAAATCATTATGGCATTTGTGACCATCCAGCTTAGGGGCTGAACTCAGTGTGTTTCATGCTCCAGGGCAGATCCCCTGCCATGTGACCAATTGGTCACTGTTTCTTGTTCTCTTGCCTCCCATTTGTTTGACTGACTGAATTAATGATTCTGGATGCACTAGCCCTGTCTTTTGGCTACCCTGTCTCTTATTCAATCACAGGACAAATCTGACCAGATTGAACTGGAGGAAGACACTGGGACCCTTTTACCTTAAAGAAAAATAGCAGGAAACTAAGGGAATCCATGGAAGAGCAGTGGTGCAGGTGGGGAATATCATCACACCAATTACTTAAGTAGTATTTAATGTATAAAAAGTAACCTGGTGTGACTAACTGAAACCTAGAGGAATCTGTTCCCTTGGCCTTATGTTAAACTGGTAGGTGCCAGGCATTTAAGAACTGCACCTTAATTTACATTAGAAATAAAAGACAGGTGAAATTTCTTTAGCCAGAGTGGGATTTATTCAAGTGGGTATTCATCCAGTAGACATAGGCAATTTCAGTGGCCATTTATATGGTCCCTGCAGTATTTTTATTAGGGGCACAGTATGTCTGGTATCAAGTATTGCTGGTATCTTTGAGGATATCTCTCAGAGATGTAGCCCTAGCGAGATGGAAAAATGAGAAGTACCCATTTCACAGGTACAAGCTTCTAATTTTGGAGGTCCCTTAGGTGCTTTGCTAAGGCTTTGGTTCAACATGGATTCCCAAGTACCATCCTGAAACTGCTGAGCTGGTGAGTCATGGCTAAAGACAGACTTTCCAAGCTCACATCCAGAGATACCAACAATATAATGGTACGAGTCATTGATTACACCAGCAGATCAAGTGTAAGAACAGATCTGAGTACACCATACACCTACTGTACTCCAACCTTCTCCTTATAAAACTAGTAACACACACCATACGAATAATATTCCATTATTTTACAGTGTGGCAAGACCACAAAATAGTAAAACATGAATGCTTGAAAGGAGTAAAGAATAAGCAGCCAGGCTCCTAGGTCACATAAATTGTCTTGCTGTAAAGACATATATTTGCACCAGTTTGTGATCCCTCTACCACTGGTGAGGAACTTGTAACCCAGGTGCATTCTGCATTCTAAAATTAACCCTTATTTCCAGATACCCAGAACTGTGGTAAAGAATCATCACAAACAAATCAATTTAACATTTAAAATCAAAATATGAAACTGAGTAGCTCAGACTTCCTGTGAAGAAGAGGAAAAGCAAACATCAACTTGCAAAGTTCAAAACAGAATTCATATATAGTCATTTCTCAGAAATCTAACTAGTCAGCTTTATAAACACATTGTGATAAAGATACCCATCTCCTCTGTATATTTACATTCCCCATGGCATATGCAAGTCAGGGTTATCACAATGGGACAATGCAGGCATAGCAACAGCTTTGCGCATGCAAACCTCTTACCTCAAATTATCCACTGCATCCTTTCTAAACGGACACCTTTCTGTTTGACTACTACTCAATATCTACTCAGCGTGCTCCTCTAGCTGAAGTAATTAATGTCATGAGATCATAATCCACTCTTAATCGAGCTAATGACAGGTTACATCGTCATGTAAGTGCTACACTTTAAGGCAGGCTAGAGGACTAATGAGTTAGTAGGTAGGTTATGTTTATACAAAGAAACATTGGTATCCAAATGGAAAAGTCAAACAATAAGAGAAAATGGCCATTACACTGGCATAGAATATTAGAACGGCAGAGGTTGGAAGGGACCTCTGGAGAACATTGAAGTCCAACCCCACTGCCAGTGTAGGAAAACCTAGGGCATGCCACACAGGAACAGATCCAGGCAGGTCTTGAAAGTCTCTAGAGAAGGAGACTCCACAACTCTCCTGGGCAGCCTGTTCCAGGCTCTGTCACCCTCACAGTGAAGTTTTTCCTCACATTGAGGTGGAACTTCCTGTGTTTCACCTTGCTACCATTACCTCTCATCCTATCAAAGGGCACAACTGAAAAGAGAACAGCCCTTTCTACTTTACCCCCACCCTTCAGATATCTGTAAAAATTAATAAGTCATGTGAGCTACCCCACAATGTCTCAGTAATTGCAATGATATCATGGCCCTGGGACCGAACACAGATCTTCAGTTCACTCTGCTTATTCCCCATGCTGTGGTGCATTGGAGTATAAGCATTTCAGAAGGGGTTATGCGTATAGTATTTACCCATTGGGGGTGGAAGACCTGGTTCTCCAAAATGTCAGCATGGTGCCCCACAAGTGCTGGGCTATGATGCCCACTTGATTCTCTAGCAAGGCTGTATACATCTCCTTCCCCCTTCAAAAGTAGTTTGAAGTCCTGTCAATCATCTCCAATCTCTTGTGTGAAGACTCTTTTTGCCCTTTGAGAAACGTGTTTCTCATCTGGTTTGTTAACATGGTGCTGTATAGGTCATCCCATTGTCAAAAAAGCCAAAATTGTTACAGTGACACCAGCTATGCAGCCATGTATTAATAGCCTGTATTTGCCTGTTCATTGCAGTGTCACTACCTGCCACTGGAAGAAAATAATTTGTGCCCCAGAATCCTTTATCAGTTGTCTCAAGGCTCTGAAGTCTCGTTTGATTGTTCTTGTATTACTAGTCCCAGCATGCTTACCACCTACATGGAAGATTAGTAATGGATAAGAATCTGATGATCGTGTCAAGCTAGGAAGTTTCCCAGTGACATCCTTAACCCGGGCTCCAGGGAGAGAGCAGACTTCCCTCTGAGGAGGGTCTACTCAGCATATTGGAGCCTCTGTTCCTCTCAGAAGTGAGTTGCCTACAACTATAGCCCTTGGTTATTTTTTTGCGGATGTGGTCTTGATACGAGCAGTAGGCCTTAATGACTGTGGACAAATCTCTGGTGAAGGTTGCCCATCGGTAGCATCCTCATCTGGCTGGTCTTTAGCGACCAGAGGTTTGTATCTGTTCTTCAGTGGTGCTTGGGGGGGTGAGGTGGGGAAGGAGGGAGGCCATTTGCTGCCATGACCATGAACTTGCCTCCATTCACTCCCCTCATCCAGACTACTGCCTTTGATCTCATAGGGGCAGAGTACATGATCTCCCTGATACTGGGTACATTCTGACGGGTGCTCCCATTTCTTTTTCAAAGAGGGCAGGGCCTGGCTCCACTAATCTATATCCTGCTAAGCCTCCCTGATGCTCCTCAACCTTTCAACTTCCTCTTGTAACTTTGCTACGTGGCAGAGCAGGTCATCTGCCTGTTTGCAATGCACATGGCAATCCTCATTGCTGTCATTTGTTGCCAGTGCAAGGCTGTGACATTACCTGCAGCCTGTGACCTGGACAGCTGCATGTTTCCATGAGCATTCTGAGTTCCCACATCCACCCTGGCAAGTGCTGAGCACATGATCTTCTGCTGGGTGGAGACCATGGCTGAGATCTTTCTAAGACAGTGACAACCACCAGCAGGGCTCCCCTGTCGAGCTGTCAGAGCCACTGTTTCCCCCACACACTCTCCCATGCATCCTGCTTCCAGCACATGTTCCTTTGTAAAAGCCACTGCCTTGCTGTTCACAACATTTATAATAACAGTTCAAAAACTTAGTACATTTTGTCAGAAAAAGACAGAGCTTTTGTAAATAAGCTTTACTTTCTTCTGTCAAGGAAGGGGGATCACTTTTGTGAATAAGCTTACTGGTTTTATTTAAACTTCTGGTAAGTTTGGCTGTCTGTTACTCTTTCCTGCTCCTTTTTCCTATTTTCAGTTCATCCATTCTATTACTCCCAGAACATCTATCAATGCAAACTACAGAGTAACTTACTATTTGCTTACTTCATTAGCACAATCCCAATAGATGCTCACAAAAAGTTAGAAAGCTTAATAATTCATTAACTAAAAATATTTATGTGGTGTAGATTTGAAACAGTACATTAAGGAGACCAAAAAAGTGAAGGCATTCATAGTTTTGGAACTTGTTCCTTGGATGACCAGCAGAAGCACTGAGAAGAAAGGGTATTTTTCAAGTATGCTGTGAAGAAAACGTATGTCTGGAATTAGGTATTTTGGCAGTGCAATCATCTTCATGATGTCTGGCAACATTAAAGTTTCTGTGGTATCAAGCTAATATAGAGAACCAAGACTGTAAAAGGAAACAGTATGAACAGCATTGTTCGTTGGGGAAGACTTCCAGAAGCTGACAGAATCTTTAGTATACAGCCCACAGAAACTGTGAAAATCACCAAAATACAAGATGCTATATGGCTGCTGGTAGATAAACTGACTTCCTATATATTTAAAGTAACTAAGAACTGAGCGAAAATAAATGTGCATAAACTCCAGACAAAGCCTATACAAATCAAAGACACTCAGCTTTGATGAGATATTTTAAAAAATGCAAACATGCACACACCAAAACCAAACAACCAAAACAAAACAAAAAAACCCCAAACCAAAACCACAACCCCCCCAAAAAATAAACAGTCCAATGCTTAGTGCAAACACTAAGCTTCCTTCTGCAACTCCCTTCTGCATGCAGGTGCAGTATTCAAGATCAAAAATTCACAAAATGTCAAGCCAGGATTATAAACCAAGACATTATAAAGGGAAATAGCACATTTTAGATGGAAAGAAATACAGCAAAAGGAATGTACTGCCCCAACTGACTTGCTATGAAGAGCCACAAGGACAACTGAAACACTTAAGAGTTTGGGTTACACCTATGTTGTAATCTATATCAGCATGTCAGCAATGGATAACAGAAAATCACAAAGTAATTTCAAATTTTTTATTTGATGAGACTGGGCTTAATATAAGAGACAAGGTTCTTCAACCCCTTCCCAGCATCAAGCCATATACACAGTTAAACCTGCCTAATACCAACTACCCTGCAGCCAGGTATGCTTCATAACATACTCATGTCATATGGCTAGAATGGGATGACATTTAAACTCATACAGCTCACAGGTATCACAACTACATGGATTTCTTTGGAACTGTAATTTCTTTATATTAGAAGAAATACTAATCTTATTCAGTAGCTCCCTAAGAGATTCAAAGCCTTCTTGTCCTGCAGCCACAAGAGTAATACACATCCAGCTGAACAACAACATACTGTGTAATAAACTACATTTTATCTGCACATTTGAGTATCAAACCATTTATAATCATGGCCAAAGGAAAAAAAATGCTCTCTAAAAAGTACCTCAAGTATTACTTGAATGATCCAAGAAGAATCAAAATATCCCAAAAGCCATAATGAACAGCTATTTTTGTGGCTGAAGTTGATGAAAATCATTATGTATTTGTTATCACAGTTTGTCAACCAAAAGGACAAGGAAAGAAGACAGACAGGCTAATTGTAGAGAACTGTATCTAGAAGAATAATCTATGGTTTGAAATGTTTTGTATGACACACATCCCAATTCTCAACAGTATAATTTTACATACATCAGGATAACAGGGTGACCAGGGTATCCAGCCAGCCAGCACAGCTTCTCAGAGAAAGATTAACTCATTCTACAGATGGAGTCAAGATAGATACATGAACGTGTTTTATTGCAGGTAGAAAGTCAGGTTGAATGTTGGTTGAATTCAGATCCAGAAAATTTCTGTATACTAGCTTTAAGTATAAAACAAAATTAAAAGGAAAGTTTAGGGGAGCATTAAACTGCTTTGTTAGTGAGGTATTTTTTAAAAAAAGAAAAAAAAAAAAAAAGGCAGTTGTCATATTGTGTCTCACACAAAGATTTCTATGGAAGACAAGTTTATAGCATACATAAAACCAAATATTGGTCTGGCATTATTAAGATGCCAGTTTTTCAGCAGTTGCTGTATTTCACTGTAATTTTCTATAACCTCCACCCTATGATTGTACACACAGCAACAGGATAGCTTATTATCTGTAGAAACACATTTGTTCAGGACAACACAAACTCCAGGTCTAAGTTTAATAAGTAGCCTTGCTAGTACCTTTCCCCTTTAACTTTAGAAGTTAGAAGTACAAAATTAGGGAAACAGAAGTCTTCCTAACATACATTCTCACTACTTAATGAAAGCTTGAAATGGTACTACAGTGCCGGAGCTGGCATTTAAAAGGGTAAGCACTCAGAAGGAAAATCTTTCTTTCTAAAAGATCATAACATGCATTGCTCCTTTAACATCAATTATTTTTCATAATTCATCACCCTAATTTTAAAAGTATGGTGTCCTGGTTTATTAGCCACCTTCTAATTCCCATTTATATTTATGAGCATTTTACATCTTATATTACATCTAATGTTGAAGTTTTCCTTCTTAATTCTTACTGGACAACATTATGCCATTGCACTCATACAATATAGATGCAATGCAAAAGAGGTTTAAATTCACACTGTGAAGTTAAACCACTAAACCAAAACATTTTGATTCAAAAGTCAACTTGGCATTTTGCTATTAACTCAGTCCCCTATTTTCTGTTTTTTAATTGCACCTTCAAAAGACAAAGTTAGCTTAGTGTTTGTCACTGCAGATCTCTAAATATATTGGTATAATTATGTGTTAAGGCATTTCATGAAAGTCAAGATGAGAGGCATCAAATTAGCTTAGTTTCAATAGACCTAGATGCAATTCAACAGCATCTCAAGAGAGAGTTCCATGCCTTAATTATGAGTTCTTCTTTATCTTAATTGCTGTCCGATCACAATGAGACTTATGAAATAAAGCTATATTTAATAAAGTATGTCAATGAAAAAGGTAGGCTTTCTTTCTCTGAGACAATATATGAAAAGAAGCACAAATATGATTGTCAGTTTAGCTCAACAAATGAGCTGTTGATATACATTTGAGTCTTAGAAATACCTACGATGCGATACCAAATTTAACTAAAGAAACAGCCCTTTTATCTGCTGAAATGTTTAACTTCAGAAACATTAAGGAATAGTATTAAGGAATATCCTTAGTACTATGGAACTCTAAAATTCTGTGTCTGTAGTGGCCCATGGACAGTTACCTCAAAATCAAAGATATCTACACTTAATTAATATGTTATAAGGATATCAGGCCCTCAGAACTCAATGTCCTGATATTTTAACTTCCTATGAGAAGCAAAAGCAATTTTTGCATCTGTGGTCCTATAAAGAAAATTAATTATAGGCTGAATGAAATTTTATGTGGACATTAATTGATACTGCTTGCTGAGTAAGAGAAGTGGTTTAAGTATTTTTATTCTTGCTTACCGCAGTTTCTGCAACAATTCTGTAGTTAATTCTACAATTAAAATCTGTGTTATCTGTGACCACTTCTTGGCATGAAGTTCCAACAGGGTACTAAAACGTGATATGATTTTTTTTAAGCCTTCTTTGTCCTTCCATGGAAGAAAAAAATAAATCTGTGTTTATGTTGAAAACAATATTTCTTATTGTAAATTATTTCAAATGAGTACATTAAAATTTTCTGTTGAATTAATGACAGGCCCTTCCATTTCAACAGCTGAGCCAGAAACAACTTTGTGCATGCAGCAGAAACATTTAAAGTTTACTTCAGTTCTCCTTACTCAGTTATTTTTATTATTCTTTCAATACCCAGTCATCATTTATGATGCTCCCATTTATGATTCTGAAGTACAGAAAAAAACAACTTTGTCTTCCTAGAAAAAGTAGCAGAGCTCAAATAACATGCAAGATGTTCTCTCATGTCCATAGCTCTAAACCAGGTGCCTTTCATATTTAAGTAATCTCTAAGAGCTTACAGGTGCCTGCATATGTAAGATAAGCATGTTACTATACAGGAAATTAAATCCAAGTCATTACAGGAAACATAACAAACTTTTATTTCCAACAACACAGCTTCAGAAAAAGGGAAAGAATACACCAACTCACCTAACAGGATTACTAAAAAGTGTCTACAAGCCACACGTAACATCTTTTACTCTGCAATCTAACATGTTTATCAAAAATAAGCAAGTTGTACCTACTAACTTTCACGCATGTGTGCAATAAATCATCTTTAGGACTTCATGTTTTCTAGAGATTGACAGATACTGAATGACATCCAGATCTTTTGTTTAGAACCCAAAGGCAAATTTGGTTCTTACCCGTTTTTCTCTGCAAAAGGTGTTGTGGTTTGTTTTTTTAATTTCCTCCAGAGAAATTAATAAACTGCAGTTATATCACAAATAAATTTGCATAAACCCTCTCAGTTATACAACTGGTTCACATTCCTGGAAAATATTCCTGCCTTCAAAGAGAAGCAGATGTACAGGTAGAAAATATCAATAGCCATCTATTAGCTTAAGGTGGCTGATCTACAGACGCTTCTTTGGGAACAGCTTTTCCTTTTTTAAAGCTACTGTCTTTTAAATCTTCAAATTGCCATACAATGTTCCTGTATTGGGAATGCATATTTTTACTTGTAATAAACAGTTACATCTAGCAAAACACTATTGCTACTTTAAACCAAAATAAATCACAGAACATAATCAGAAAAGTGTCTGGTGATGCTTTTTTAGAGTATCACTCATTATTTTGTCTAGTACATGTACTGAAAAACAGTTCAATATTTAAGTGGGACTTGACTCAGCTTTCAGAAAAATAAGCTTACAGTACTTCATCGAGGCCTTTTAGGGATTAGTTTGTATCAAATATATCCTTATTTGCATTTCAAGTTACCTAAAAGGAACTGCTATCAGCATTTTAAAGTGGATAAAGCCAGGCACTTGGTTCTGAATCAAGACAATTTTTGATTGAGGGGAAAAAGAATGCCCATGCAATAGAAGAAAGAGAGTCACAACAACAGCAGAAATTTGCTGGGCTACAAGTTATTTTGCTATACCATGGCATGATCCTTTTTACCTATCAAAGGAGATAATACAGAAGTCTCTGTGAGACAGAAACTAAAAGTAAAGAGATCAAAAGAGCATCAGAGCCACAAAATTAAGTGCTCAAAGTCAATAAATGCTAATAATTGGAATGACTGTGCAACTTCAGCAAGTTCACTTTGTATGTGTGCATCCATTCATCGGTCTCTAAATTTTATTTACAGGAGTACTGTCTCACTCTATGGAAGTGAAAGGACAGTGCCCAGGAAATATACTGAATAGCGAGAGGAAGAAAGCTAGTGCCTATAATTGTCCCCTTGCCATGTCTTCTATGTCTTCTTATCTGAAAGATCTAGAAAACTTAAGAGGAAAGTCATCATAAACAAGAGAACAGACTCCATATGTCATGCTTTCTACTCTGGATTCTGCTGCTGGTTCTGTTCCCAGCAGTGGGTGATGATGTGCAAATTATGTAAGGCAGAAGCTCTGTGATTTCTTTATTCTTCATTCTATGGGGTCTAGCTTGAGTAACCTGATTTGTGGAAACTGAGCCCTGTTAATTAGTACCAGATTCGTCCCTAACCATTGAAAACAATCAGTAACTGAGGCTCTAGAAATGTCATCATTCAGTAGATTATGTATCAGACACTTATCTGACCCAGCTATCTATTTATGAATGGAAAAGAATGCTGCTACCTTGTTTACAAGTAGCATTTCAAAAATAAATTGTTATATGTGAATGATGAGTGTCCACACAGAAATCAGTATTTCCATATTCAGCACAGTGTGAGTACTGCACAGTAAACAGGACATGAACCAGAGTCTGTGCAATAAGAATATAATGAAACTGAAAAAATGCTCATTCATTGAGTACCGAGTATCCTGCATAGTGAATGAAATGAGGTCACGCAGAAAAGGTATGCAATTATAGAATTCAAAATAAGTTGTATAGGAACATCTTTGTTTTGACAGGTTTTTTTTTAATTTAAACATTTGTCTTGGCAATATTAAGAGATTAACTCCACTGCTTTATCCATAGTGATTCGCACAGCTGAAAACCTGCAAGTTGCAGAATGTGGGCCCACTCGCTGGTTAACATCAATAGCCTGATACAACTCCACCAATGGGCTGAATCCAGAGCAAGCTGACTACATTTACATTCACTGAGCCCTCAGAAAGTGAGTATCTAAGAAGTCAATGGACTGTTTCTATCTCTTCAGCAGTTCTGCAAAAAAAGTTTCATTTCAAAAGAACTTATCTAGAAAAAAGGAAGTGGATCTGGCAGGAGTTTGACATTCCTTAAGGCATGCACAGGTGGATGGAACTGCAGGCCAGGTCAAAGGAAAGAAAAGATTTATGTTATGTGCAAAGAAAAGGGCAGAAGAAAAATAGCTGATTGGGCTGGGCTGCACTGAAGTGAGTGAAACAGCTGTTCATACAGGGAAGGAATGGTCAGGTAAGACAGGTTGGAAATAATAATCATAGGGCCATCTGCTGCCCTGGGACTTTGCACCCTCAAGGTATGAAACAAATTTTGTCTTCTAGGAGCTCAAGCAGTGTAGCTGTTACAAGCCTGTCAAGTAAACAATACCTGATCAGGGCATTTAAGTTATACGAGTTTCATGCAAAAGTTGTTCAACTAGTTTAATTCAATAGTAAGTCAAAATAAAAGAGTGTCCTTCTTACTGGATTTTCTATTTTAACCCAATACTCTGTGAACACAGAAGGAATACACTATCTAAAGTGCCACTACCATTTCCAGCTTACATGGAAGACAATAGCCATATCTTTTGTCAGTTCCTGAGTAAAATCAGTTCTCATACTGATGGTAACTTTTCTGGATTTACCAGGACCTCTTTTTGGTTTTGTTTGTTTGGGTTTTTTTAATGATTTGGACAAAAAGTTAAAAATTCCTGTAATCTATGGTGCACTTATTTCTCTGACCTCCATCAGTTTGTTTCAGGCTTCAGAATGCAGTTCAGAAGCTCTGCTATGAGATAACATTATTTTCTGGATGAATTACTGCTTTCATCCAAGTCTTACAATATTTGTTACTGTCTTGAGAAAAATGAGAATGCTCCCTTCCCTCTCTGGAAATTTTTATAGCTCTGTAAGCTGTTTTTGAGACCATTTCTTATGCCCACTTCAGTGGTAAACCTGTAGTCCACTGCAGGAAAAACACATGAGACACTCCAGGCCTGTCTTGCTATCCTAGATGGGTCACAAACTGGCCAAGTGGTCTTCTGCAATAAAGCCTCTCCCAGGCTGGATGCCACAGAAGCCTGTTTTAGTCCCCTCTCTTGCTTAAGTGGTATACCAAAGCATCAGGAGGCTGAAAGATAGCCTACAGCTCAAGCAACTACAACTCCTAATTGTATATGCCTCCCATACTCTAATCAACTGGAGAGGTGAGCCTATCCTGCATCAGCCTGAAATAGAAGAGAAGAGAAAGGCTGAGAGAATACTGAATACAGAACTTGAATATAGACAACTGAACGCACTGGCAAGTAAATGCCCCTCTTACCTACCACTACTTTAAAATCTGGATACGGTACTATTTTTTAGCTGTTCCCAAAGAGCAGGTGTTGAAGCCAAACTTGCTTCTTTGCCTACTCTCCCTGGGAAAGAAGCAGGTGTTTGGATGCTATTACTACCATTACTAAAAGAAGCCTGCTTCTGCACTTCTCAAAAGCTGGAGGAGTATTTTATCACAGTAGATAGTTGATCACAGTAGTTCAGGAAACTTGCAGGTTAACATATATGACCAACATGGCATGCCTTGGACCTTTTAACCATAATGTCAAGATTTAAGTTATTGCTAACCTTTTAAAGCTGAAATTCTTTGTGCCACTACTATCCTGATGACTCCCCACTTGGACAGAACCAATCCAGGTAGTGGCCCAATATTTTCTACCAAGAAGATAGCCAACTTGTAATTCAGAAAGGTGTTTAAGGATTCAGGTATTGAACTTCAACCAAAGGCTGATCTACTTAATGCCACTTTCAAAAATCACTGCAGTTCCCTTCAGAGGCCAGAGGGTTGCCATAGTTAGTACAATTCACTAGGACCAAGTACCTGAAATCATATCTAGTTCTTCACTGTTTGTCAAAATCTACCCCCAGAGAGCCTAATCCTTTTAATAGTTACCCCTTCTGCCTCCAGTCCACCCCAAGCCTGGGGGTCACTAGGCAGTTCTATCTCTCCAGGCTCAGAGCATGCAGAACAGCACATTCCCTCTCCAAAACCTTCCTCCAAGGATGTGATAGGTCCTGCCCAAGTCAGCTGGTACTGAAAGACAACACATCCTTGAGGAACAGCTGCTTTCCTTCTTTGTATCACTATCAGCTGGATCACTTCATCATCTATAAAAGAAACCTAAGGTGACAGCTTCTTGAGCTTTTCTGAATATGGATATCTTTGCATTGGCTCAATGGAAACCATTACTTGTTAGCTTGCAGAACACACTGCAACACGTATATCATTCTCAGCTTCACTGGAAAGAACCCTTTACCTGACTACAGGATAGGGGCTTTTAAAAGAAATATAGGCAGAAATGACCTTGCAGTTAAGTGCAGCTAAAAGGGAAAGATCATTTATTTAATTTAGTTTATTTATTTAAGTTGACCTGCTGAGGGATGCAGTAGGAGAGGGAGAAATGGAAGAAGGAAATGACAATGACCTTGCATTAATGAACATCACACACTACCAGAAAAATAGCCAGCATTAGCAGGGGCTTTGCTCTAAGGAAACTTGCAGCTGCTGAGCCTCACCAATACTAATGACTATCATTAGGCTCATTTGTGAAAATAAGCCAAATTTTAGACAAATGAATTAAAATAGTTGGGACAGATTTATGATGTATTCATATGTCAAAGTTAAGATAAAATGTCACTTCACTATCTCACTAAGCAACCACCACTAAACTAGTGTGAAATGCAGCTCAGAGGAAAGAAGCCCTCAGTTATTGTGATTAAAAGGCAGATGTCAGAAGACCCAACATAGCAGAATCCAACACAATGGCCCAGGTCAAGAAATCAGTGTTGGTTCTGGGTTTTTTGTGGGGAGGGGGCTGGGCTTTGTCTTGGGTTTTTTGGTAAATGGCACTGGTCGATACATGCTAATTGAGTTTTCCAGAGAAGAAATTCTCACACAGATACCTGTGCCAGTTAGCTGACACAGAGGTAGTTAAAATATCCTAAGTCAGAAATAACTATGCAAATGACACATCAGTCAGGCTGTGCATCACTTACAGTAAGTGTGCAGTCTCATTGATTGGGAGAACCACTTCTGCATTACCAGGAAAATGCACTGTTTGTGGTATTCACAATTAAAGATTATAATAAACAGTGCATTTAATTTTTTAGCATTAACGTGGCAAAATCCGCAGAAACCATGCCCTTCTAAGCAACATAAAATTTTGAACAGTGTTCAAGCTAGAGGCTAAGCCAAAGGCAAATAAATTTGCAGTGGGCACTACTTCATACATCTTTTCTTAAAAATAGAGTGTAACAGACATTGAATTTATTGCATCTGAAAATCCAGAAGATATCTGGGAGAAAACCGTACAGTAATGATTACAAAACAGTGTCTGAAGTCACCAAGACTATTTTTACCTAAGGTTCTCAATCATGAAGCATAAAGCTTGGGTAAGCTGTTTCCTTTTTCCAAGCAATTTAATATATTGCTGTCATACAGTAGAGAAGAGGCTTCTAGGTATTCAACATGGAGACAACTAGTAAGATAAATTAAAATTTCAAAACTCCTCCTATATCCGTATTTCCAGATGTTAACAACATTTCTGGGGACAAGCTGAAGCTTCTTCAGGTTTGATATCTGATCATATTTTCATTCATTTTTAAAATATAAATACAGATTTATATAGAGAATTGTTGGTTTAACAAACACCCCAGAACTCCAAGTAATACATTGCTAGATGGTAGCAGTATTCATGTATTAGACTGGTTTTTAGATCACCGTCTGAGATTTTTTGATAATAAAAGATAGTAGTTTGGCCATGAAGAGATTCCTGTAAGAATCATAGTCGCTCAGGCACCTCGCAGGTTAATGTATGTATGCCACTAATATGCCACACCTTGCACCTTTTAACTACAAGGCAAACATGCACTTTAAGTTATTGTTGGACTTTTAAAGCAGAAATTCTTACTATCACTTCCACCCTGATGAATTTTTATTTAAAATAATCATGTAAAACTTTTTATTTAAATTAATCATAAAAGAAGTAACAATATTGAGGGATGATTCATCTCAGCTCTGAATTACTATTCTGGACTAATAATTACTTTCTTGGTTGATTCTCATTCAGTATCTTTTGCAACTACAACTGTGACATTTGGCATACCTTACAAATACTTAGGCCATCTCCTGGTTTTTGTTACTTCAGTGTACCAGAGAAATACATCCCCTCAGTGTGCTTGCATGAAACAAGTACACAGGAACTTCTACTTGGGGCAGTGTTTCTGTCAGCAGGAAGAGAGAATGCTCCCCAGGATCCCTGAGGACACCTCCCAGATCTGTTGTATTGCTGCAACAAATGCATCCTTTCAGCTGTCTGCCACATGACAGTAAAGTGTAATGAGCAACTCTGACAGCTGAGGAAAATATGTCTTCAAATTCAAAACAGCAAAGGATAAGAATTTCATATGACACTCCTGGCATGTGACTTGCAGTGCAGGTTGATACTAGTGTGCTTGAGAATGCAGCAAGTAGTATCATCTCATGCTTTGACTTTTAGTTTAATTGAATCACTGGTTCATCTGTGTACGAATTGTAACATCCCTCAAGTTCACTTCAATATCCCAATGCAGTTCCTCAGAAACTTTGCTTCTTTGCTTTTAAGACTTGCACAGCTATGAGAAAATTCAGGCTCTCTTCAGTGCTGTCTTCCCTCATCCACTTCCAGAAACCATTTTTCTCCCTCCAGTTGTGCAATCCAAGTAAGAGATGTCTTTTGGAAGAACACTGTATTAACAGTCACAACTAAATACTTCATTTACAACACCTTACTGTCTTCAAATGTTATCTAGTTGGTCATAATAATTGATTTAACATATTTTATTGTAAAAAGAATATACAGAGCCATATAACCACTATTTGTACCTGTTGACAGTGCATGCAGTCCTTACTTAATTGGATTGCTTTGCTTAAGGAAATAGGATTGTACACATAATTTGTAAACAAGTAGGACCATAGCAAAGCAATGCCTGTTAGCACTGCTAATTTGTCTTGCTCACCGTAAGCAGAGAGACACTCTACATTTTGTTAAATCCCCACGTCGGGGATGGGGAAAGAAGGGAAAGCTTCCCAACACACACCTTAGATCTACAGAAAGCTGCCTTCCCCCTGTGTTCTATGCCCATTTCTTTTTAGAAAAATGAACATTTCATAAAGCTGCATAGAGTGTGAATGCAAGGACACATCTATTCCTTCCACTGACCTCTCTATATCCAAGTCTGCTTCCTTCATATATATGCAGAGAAAAAGAATTGAGTTTAAGCACCAAACTAAGTTTAAAAATTAGCTTGTATGTGAGCACTAAGACACAAGTTCAACTATATATATATTTTTTTTAATTCTTCCTTTATTTTTCATGTAACTCCCATTAGCAGCAATTAAGAGTGCATTTACGCACATGGACCAGATGCACTGTGTGGCTTGTTAAGGCTTAATATGGGTGTTGCATTAAAATGGTATAATTTATTCCCACTAAGACTATAAACAGATTACCAGCTATGTGCCACAGTAACATATTTGGTCTCTCATTATTAATACCCATGTTTATGAAATTACTCTCACAAGTGTTCTCTCCAAAGAGATAAGCATAAGGATTGTCATCACCTAATTTACAGGATATTAGCTGTAAAGTAAGTCAATTCTGTCAATACATTTAGGATGGTTGTTCCTTGTTCTTGTTTGTAGCTGTTTCTAGTCATCTTGACACATGTGTACCATTCAGTACCTCTATGGGATAACGACCTCCACAGGGGGTGGATTAAGGTTTGGTGACTGAAACAGTAGCTTGGCCACAGGTTGCTATCTCAGTAACAGTAACAAAATCAATTCTCATTCGGTAAAGTAGCTCTTAACAACATCTCCCTCCTAGACTCAGAAAACAAAAGACATCAGTTTGCTTGCTTTCTCACTAGCATCTGAACTACAAGCAGAATCAAGCCAGTTGAAAACAGCCCTTGTCAGGTTAATGGACACTTAGCAGCTCAACATATTATTATAAAACCCAATTAGCTTTTAAATAGAGGAGGTAGATGACTGTGTACATTGCATCTTCAGTAGCCTTTTTTTGATGTGTGGTGACAAGCAGAAGAGGAGCAGAGAGGGCAACTGTTGACAGTAACTGCTACAGACATCTGAGTCTGATTTGCTGCTGAACACAAACAAAACATTCAGTATTACTTTTTCAGTAGAAAGCCAAACATGAATTATGTCACAGATAT
Organism: Megaceryle torquata; assembly: GCA_024611175.1. Classification (NCBI taxonomy): domain Eukaryota; kingdom Metazoa; phylum Chordata; class Aves; order Coraciiformes; family Cerylidae; genus Megaceryle; species Megaceryle torquata. The sequence continues at coordinate 5,718 of JANIJG010002122.1, read as the reverse complement.
GACCACACTGCAAGTTAGCAAGGCTAAAAGTCATTTGGATCATATCACTGCATAATACTTTCAATTCTGCATACACACAAATAGCTTCTCAAGAAGCTGGACTATGAGTTAAGGAATAGATTGCTACAGCTACAAATTGTACTGTTTTCAAGTTATTCATATCTGTCATCTTATCACTCTAATATACATTTCACACATGTATTTTGTTTTAATCAGAAATCAGACTTGTCTCTTGCCAGTTCCAACCAAAGCATGCAAACCACTCCTAAAAGTCATCTATAGCAAACTTCCTACAAGAAACTGTGTTGGACAGGCAGTTGAGTGTGCTGCTACCACAGTTTAAGTCTTCATACTACTGTCATCTGACATTCCTCCTTCCAGTCAGCAGTTGCATTATCTTCCATCTTACCTTACAGACCAGTCAAGAGACATTGAGTACTGTTCTACTGTGGGTTTGAAATTATTGGAATTCTCAATGCTATCGAATATGATCTTTATGGCATACTTCAAGCTTATGCCAAAAAAATAATTCATTGTACATTCTGCCATATTATTACACTACTGCATATTAATCTCAATTTGTACAGAGATGCAGGAGATTGGAGGGGCAAAATTCCTATTTCTTTGCCACAAAAATTGTATTTTGTATATTGCAAATTTTCACACTGGGAAATGCTTTTTTTTTTTTTTTGTGGGGGTATATTGATCATGGTTTGGCTTGCCTGGTGTGTCTGCATGTACTAAAATACTTTTGGTTCACTGGCTAGGTGCTTGAATTTCCAGGCATATTTTTGTCTCTTCTCTGGCTTCTTGCGTTAATTAATTTTGGAGGTCTTCCAGTCTGCTTCCACTACGAAAGAATAAGAGCAAATCTGGTATTTTTTCCGATATATGACATCACCTAGAAAGAATATATACAGTTCTTGTGTTCCTAATGATGGCTGATTAGGAAAACAGCTCATCCCATACCCGAGAGTACCTCTGTTCACAAGCCAAAACATTTTAATTCATCTTAGTTAGGATATGCTTCCAGATACAACCTCCATACTGACTCAAGTTGTTCCAACAGGCTGCTTGCTTCTGCCCTCAGGCTGCCCATTTGGTTGTGCCCATACAACTGCAAGGCCAGGCTGTGAATTGGACAAAAAAACCTGACCCAAGTTAAAGAGTTCTTTTCCCCTTTAAACTGTTCTTTGCTTTGTTCACGAGTATAGCTGCGTAAGTGGTGCAGCCACAACCAAACAAATAATGTGGGAAAGCATTCAGCTAGCACTAGCAGCAGGATGATTATTTAGAGAAGCAATCATAGTGCTTATTCACACAGCCCTTCACATAGTAGTGACTGGCACATTTGGCAATTGCCAGATATCTGCCATCAATTCAAACTTTCCTGCAACTTAGCCTTTTTTTTTTTTTTTTTTTTTTAAAGTGTGTTGCTACCTCTGAGAAGTAGAAAAATAGTAGTGGATACTGGTGAAGCTGAGAATGAAGCCATGTCCAAGAAGAACAGTAGAAAGTAGAGAAATGGCAAAAAACCCCAAATATTTATAGAAATCGGAACAACCGTGCAGCAAAGGCAGTCTGTAACAACTAAGGAAAGATTATTCTTTGTAATTACAGAAAGCACAAAGCACATGACAACCCAACTCATACTGGCCACCCTCTGCTAGTTAGAGTAAAGCTACTGCAAATTTTGAAATCCAGATTCTGGAAGGCCTCGACTGCAATGCTGCAATCAGATTCCAGTTTAAACAGTATGCCAGACTTACATCCTTCCTCTCTAGTGTGTAAAGAACATTGGTACTATTTAGCTTAACACTTTAGTCATGTTTCTGACGTGACTTGTAATGTTTTCGTACAGCGATCAATGCACAGTTGTAGCCAACCTGGTGCAGTGTCACTGCTCTGAAATGCTTGCTACACACGCAGGACACCCTGTCTTCCTACATAGATTCTGTTTGGTTGGTTGGTTTTAGGGGGGGGGTGTGTGTATGTGTGTAGCTATCAGTAGATCTTTATCACCAGAAGTGAAGCAATTATTCATGAAAAGTGTTTTTAAAGCTCACCTCCATTTTAAGCAATTAAATCTCCAAACCATTGCAGTGCTCCCATTACACAAAATTCAGCTGCCACCACTGTAACAAATGAATGGTTTCTAAGCCATTCTGTTTAATAGGGAAATTCTTTATGGATTTTCAAAAGCTCATATTCCCATGAGCCAATCAGTACATAGTCCCAATTTCACAGACGTGCTATAAAGCTAACTATTCATGTCACCGAGATCAAATTGTTACAGTCTACTAACTGGGTTTTGTGAGATAAGCATGAACTTTAAAAAACAACTCAGAGCAAAATTCCTTAATGCCTCTAAATGGCACCTTATTGCTAGCTCCTTTCCTGAGACTTACACAGAATCCAGCCTGCAAGATGTTTTTCACAAACAGATCATTCTACTTAGAACACTGTCTCCCTAAGAAAGCCTGCACTCTTGGTACTGATACTCAAAACAAATGAGGACCTTTACAAATAGCACAATATTTCACATCGCTTCACATAAAATGACCACAAATATTTCTTAAATCAGTGCTTTGCCTAAGTTCCAGGTATCAGCCAACTGCACCATACTCATGGAATAACTGAGGATAAGGGATTTTACAGTAGCAAACTCAATACAAGCCCTCTTCTTAAAAGTTCTGTGCAAAGCACACAGACAAACTCCAGAATACCCAAGTTAAAATATTTCTTCTAGAGAGTTTTGCTATAAATTCACAAGCAGAAAAAAGGACAAAAAAAAAAAAAGCTCTGAAGAGCCAACCAAAAAAAAAAACCTGACCAAACAAACAACAAAACAAAAATATAAAACAGTCTCTTCAATAAAGTTAAGTTTATATAAAAAGCTCAGCTGTTCCTCAGCTTGAAAGCTACTGGTCACAGAATCACAAAATGTTAGGGGTTGGAAGGGACCTCTGAAGATCATCAAGTCTAACCCCCCTGACAGAGCAGGACAAAACTAGAGCAGATCACTCAGAAATGCATCCAGGTGGGTCTTGAAAGTCTTCAGAGGAGACTCCACAACCTCTCTGGGGAGTCTGTCCCGGTGCTCTACAACTCTTACAGAAAATAAGTTATTCCTTATGTTGAGGTGGAGTCGAGCTTGAATCAATTGCCTCTTGTCCTATCACAATGCACAAGTGAGAAGAGATTGTCCCTGCCTTTGTGACACCAAACCTTTATGTATTTATAGACATTAATTAGTCTCAGTCGTCTTTTCTCCAAACTAAAAAGCCCCAAGTCTCTTATCCTTTCCTCATAAGGCATGTGTTCCAGTCTCTTAATCATCCTCAAAACCCTCTTTTGGACCCTCTCAAGTAGATCTCTGTCCCTGTTGAACTGGGGGACCCAGAACTGGATGCAATGCTCCAGGCGAGGTCTCACTAGGGCAGAGTAGAGGGGGAGGAGAAACTCCCCTTGATCTGCTGGACACACTCTTTTTAATGCACCCCAGGATATCACTGGCCTTCTTGGCCACAAGGGCACCTTGCTGTCCCATTGATAGCTTGTTGTCTATCAGGACTCCAAGCTCCTTTTCCACAGAGCTACTCCCTAAGCAGATCACCTCCTAACCTGTACTGGTGCATTTTATTGCTCCTTCCCAGATAAAGGACTCTGCACTTAAACCTCATTAGATTCCTCTTTGCCCAGCTCTCCAGTCTGTCTAAATCTTGCTGAATGGCCACACAGCCTTCAGGTGAATCAGCCAATCCTCCCAGTTCTGTGTCATCAGCAAACTTGCTGAGAAGGCACTCTGTCCTGTTATCAAGGTTGTTAATAAAGATGTTGAACGGGACGGGACCCAGCACTGATCCCTGGGGGACTCCACTAGTTACAGCTCTCCAGCTGGACTCTGCACAATTGACCACCACTCTCTCGGCTCTCTTGTGTAACCAGTTCCACTGTCCATTCTTCTATCCCACAATTCCTGAGCTTGCTCAGGAGGATATTATGGGAGACTGTGTCTAAAGCCTTGCTAAGGTCAAGGTAGACTATAACTGCTGGTCTTCCTTCATCTATCCATTTAGTTACAACATCATAGAAGGCTATCAGATTAGTCAAGGATGATTTCCCCTTGGTATATCCCTGCTGACTACTCCTGATAACCCTCTTCTCTTCCACATGCTTAGAGATGGCCTCTGAAATGAGCCACTCCATTTTTCCAGGGATGGAGGTGAGGCTGACGCATCTGTAATTTCCCGGATCTTCCTTCTTGCCCTTTTTGAAGACTGGAGTGACACTGGCTTTCTTCCAGTCCTCAGGCACATCTCCTGTTTGCCATGATCTTTTGAAAATGATGGAGAGTGGTAGGGCAATAACATCAACCAGCTCAACACTCTTGAACACATCCCATCATGGTCCATGGACTTGTGTATATTCAGTCTGCATAACTGATCTCTGACCTGCTCTTCATTGACTAGTGGAGAGTCTTCCCTCTTCCAGGCTTCCTCGCTTATATCCAGGGTCTGGGGTTCACAAGGGCTCGTCTTAGGAGTAAAGACTGAAGCAAAGGTGGTGTTCAGCAACTCTGCATCCTCTGTTACCAGGGCCCCCACCTCATTCAGCAGTGGGCTCACATTTTCCCTATTCCTCCTTTTACAACTGATATATTTAAAGAAGCTCTTGTTCTCTTTTACTTGTTTTGCCAGTTTAAGTTCTAAGGCGGCTTTGGCCTTTCTTGTTGAATTCCTACAAGCCCCGATAACGTTCTCCCAAGTAACAAGTCCCTTCTTCCATGAATTGTAAATTTCTTTCTCCCCTGAGACCTTCAGAAGATCCTTGCTCATCCACACAGGTCTTTTACCACCTCTGCCCAATTTTTTACTCGAAGGAATGCACCTATCTTGGGCTTGGAGGAAGGGGTATTTAAAAATTGATCAGCTCTCTTGGGTTTCCTTTCCTTACAGAGTCTTAGCCCAAGGGATTCCTGCAAGTAGATTTTTGAAGAGTCTGAAGTTAGCCCTGTGGAAGTCCAGGGTTTTAATTTTACTTATTGCCCTACTTCTTCCTTGTAAAATACTAAACTCTACCATGTCATGATCACTGCCACCAAGGCTGTTCCCAACCTTAATGTCCCCACAACCAGACCACCTTATTCATTAATACAAGGTCCAGCAGTGCACCTCTCCTTGTTGGTTCCTCCACTACCTGCATTAGAAAGTTATCATCCATGCTCTGGCAAGAGCCTTTTGGACTGAATATGCTTAGCTGTGTGGGCTTTCCAACAAGTATCAGAGTGATTGAAGTCACCCGTAAGTACTAAAGAGTGTGATCTAGAGGCTACTTCCAGTTTACTGTAGAAGACCTCATTGACATTATCTTCTTGGGTTGGTGGTCTACAGTACACACCCACAACAGTTTCTCCCCCGCATTGTATGTCCCTTAATTCTTACCCATAAACTTTCAACCTGTCCTACTTCTCCCCCTGGATAGACTTCAATATATTCCAATTGCTCTCGTCCATAAAGACCAACACCACCACCTCACCTTGTACATAGCCATCCATGACCACATTCCAGCCATGGGAGCTGTCCCACCACATTTCAGTGATTGTGGTTATATCATCTCCATGCAACCTAACCCATATCTCCAGCTCCTCCTGCTTATTCCCCACACTCTGTGCATTGGTATATAAGCATTTCAAAGAGGCAGTCAAGCAATTAGTTT